>VHZZ01010027.1:20677-31308 GCA_009801015.1 Silene noctiflora | reverse complement strand
ATATGGTATGAAAACCGATTTCTTCAATCTTTTATGTTATGTTTTGCATGCATAAGATTCTTATGTTTTTATGACTAAAACATTAAACAAGCATATGGGATGTGTTAAAATGAGATTTCCAGCACCGTGTGGGGGCCCAAATCAATGGATATCTCTCCAAAACATATCGAAGTGGTATGCCTCCAACAAATTTCACATACGATTTCAACAATTCAAAGCACTTGAGGTTTCTTTGGCAATTAAAATTATTCCACATAAAAAAATCTTTGAAATGAGAACATCAAACTTATTAATGAAAAATAATCTTGGATGCCAAACCACCAATTCAATCAAACTCCCCTAGACAAGTTAACCAAGTCCATATCACATCATAAGGTTGGATAGATGACTCACATACAAACCCTTAACTAGGCCTTAGTTCATGGGACAAAAGATACTAGTATGACACAACCTAGGGTGTCTTGAATGTATTCTATCAAATGAAGTCTCAAGGAGAAAAATTATCTACAAGGGCCTTATATACACTTCTCAAGCTTCCCAATTAGGCATTTTCATAAAATTTTCCTAAATGCAAACTACATGCCATGATGCACCCTACAAATATACAGGTCTAGTGAATATGAAACTAATAAGCTACGTAGCAAGTAATCTAATGCATACTCCTAATAACACATAGGTACAAAAACCGCAACAAAACTCCACAACATCCTCATCAACAAATAGCCCATCCTCCTCATATGAACAATGAAAAGAAATGGAAGGGAATAAGGAATTAAAATGATCGTACCAAGCGGTCTTCATATTTCCCTTACTAATGTCTCAAATGAGTGTTGTACCTATGTGAGAAGAGAACAAAAGCACACAAGTATATACAATTCTACTCTACTAAAAGAAAGAATATGTTTTTGGTTTTTGGAATTTTCAAACTTTTAGGGATTTTTGTTTTTATAAAATTATAGACATATTTTTGAGGAGTTTCAAATTTTTTCAAATTTTTACAAGTTTTTGAATGTAAATTCACATACACACACTTATTTTGGACATTATCCTCAATGTACAAGGTAGGAGTAGAAAAAAGGAAATTAAAAAGACATTTTCTTGGATTTTCAATATTTGAAATTGAAATACAAATGCAAGATGTAATGCATATATGCATGAATGTATGCTTTAAGTAAATTCAATTATATGTCATATATGTACAAGTGATACAAGTAATCTAAGCTAAAGTTATGCATGCTTTCTATTGTTCGGAAAGCCAATTTGAATTGACTCGGGTTGTTTGTGCTCAAACTTCCCAAAACCAGTTACAACACTATTACTAGTGTAAAAAAGGGGGAAGTTTGGCCATAAGGTCATGCATGCAATATGCAATTTGATTGTCAATTGGATTTTCTTTGGTGGGAGCAAAAAGATAGTCACCTCCATGTTGCCGAGGTGTGAGTTCTTTGATGAACTTAGGACTCAAAAACTCTATCATCAAAGAGAGCCTAAATTAACTTTCAAATGGTATGACTAATCTGTAACTTCCCCAAACTGAACAAGGCACACCCTCACAATTGAGTTTCATCCTTGACAATCCAAGGAGAAGTTAAGATAAAAACACAAAGTGCATGCAAGAATTAAAGACATGGGATAAAATATCTTACAAACGATGGTTTAAGGGAGGACTGCACCAAACTCATTTCTTGTTGCCATTTTAATTAATATTGTCCATGTCCCTCAATGCTCTTTGCAACCGGTCAAAACATTGTGCATAAGCCTCGAATAGGAAAATATAGAACCATGACCATTTTATCACAAAGCACATCCACTTCCTCATCCAACGATTTTTATCAAAGGTCCTACTACCCGTGTTGGCACTACCTCTTGGGCCTTTATGAGGACTTGACCCAAGTGGCTTGCTATGTTTGCTAAGAGGTAGGAGGAACGATATCTCTTGGGTCTCCTTTGTGGGGCTCACATCCTCATTGTTAAAGCAAGGGGATTGGTTAAGGATGAGAGGTGAAGAGGTCAACTTCTCAACATTGAGGTCATTCATGCTTCCATTTCTCTCACTTTCTTCTTGACCCTCCTTAGAACTCAAACCATTTTCAAAGTAGAGAGCTTCTATTTCTTCCAAACTATGATCAAAGGTACCAACATCATAACTTTCCCCTTGGCCTCTCAATTCTCAAAAGATGGCAAGTTCAAATTCATCAAGCTCCTATTTCCAAGTTTTTCCTCCATCCCCACAAGTGTCAAGGGCACACACATCTTCCACATGGGTTATAGAAGGAAAGTTTTTAGGAGGTCTTCCTCATCATCATTATAGGTGTCCTAAATAGGAGGAGCAAAAGTAGTGGGTGAGTTAGACACATGAGGCAATTTAAGGCTTGCTTGGATTGAGGGTAAAAGGGGGGAAATGAATATGGAAGTGATATGTAAGGCGCATTTTCTATGTTTGGTATGAGAGTAATTATTCACCTCCCGAATCTATTACCCTCATGAAGGGGTAATACATTACCCACCCTCCCCACTGGGTAATGATTATGGGAGTAAAACATCTTCTCAGTAATCATTACTCTTATATGCCAAACCTATCATAAGGGAATTAATTACCCATGTAATTAACTTCCCCGCTAATTATCACCCGATTAGATTTTAATCTCAAAACACCGTCCCCGGTAGCGGCACCATTTGGATAGAAGCTCGTCGTCAAAGCTATCAAATAATATTTATAATCTCAACAAACTAGCTAACAAGTAATAAGTCGAGGTCGATCCATGGGATGATGTGTTTTGGTTTCTAAGTCTATTATCTCAATTTATGCAAGTGTCACGATTTGGGATGAGTTTGTGTTGTAAACTACTACAAAGGAATGTAAACAAATGAAAAGTAAAGCATGCAAATAAGGGTAGAGATGTAAACAATTGATAAAAGGCGCTAGGGTGTCATGGGGTCATAGGGGAAATCATGGTAGATTACATAAACGAGTCACAAAGAGGGTTAATGTTGTGTTGGAATCGAGTTTATTTATGTCTTACCATTTCTAGGGAGACTTAGGT
This sequence comes from Silene noctiflora, assembly GCA_009801015.1. NCBI lineage: Eukaryota > Viridiplantae > Streptophyta > Magnoliopsida > Caryophyllales > Caryophyllaceae > Silene > Silene noctiflora. Next base: position 28,264 of record VHZZ01010027.1, on the reverse strand, counting down.
CTCGGATTCGAGTTGATTTATAGCTTACGACACCTACAACGACTTGGTTATCCCTATTCAACTATATGCATGGTCTAACAATACTAGAATTGATTTATGTCTTACAAGTCTTGTTGAAAAGGTAGAGAATCATGCTAGTTTGTCAATCAAACGTTTCATCAAACATAACTAACAAGGCGTTCACATACCTAGCAAAGATAAATTACCCTAGACTTGGCTAACAAATGAATGTAGTAAGGTAGGAGTCGAACCACAGAGAAACGGGAGTTACTTTATGAATTGCTATGGTTAGGTCTCTATCAAGATCGGGTTATTTTTTTCGTTTGGGTTTGAGTGAAAGCAATGATAAATAAAATGATGAATAAACAATAATAATTAAAGGAGTCTAGGGATGCCAGGTCACACATGCATAGAATATATGAAACATGTATAGCTAAAAATGTAAAACAAAGATAAATGTTTAGGTCTATAGACAACCACCTCTCGATATTATTGTCGACCTTAGAACGGGTTCTAACGAGCTTTCGCTATGGCTAGATCAGTCTACTACAACATGCTTACTCTAATACAAATTTGTGCCTCTCGACTTATAGAATGTATTAACACATTTAACCAAAGTTTGTGATCAATAAACTATGATTAACAAATACAAAACAAACATGTGTAGAAATAATTATGCAATATTATATCATTCTAATCTAACATGATAATATAATAACTAATGCATGACTCCCCTAATCACTAGAGACAAAATAAAACTACTCACTCATAATGAAATTAAAACTAGCTAAGAATGTAAAAACTTGCATAAACATAATGATATAAGTATAATGACTAAAAGAGAAATAAGGAAATGTAAATATAAACTAAACTAATTAACATAACTAAAATGAGGAACTAATAATAAAACGCTAATGATGATTGAAATGCTTAATGTAAATTGCACGAAAACATAAAGTAAATTACTAAAATGAAATGTAGATATCTAATAACTAAATAATAACTAAATAACAATATGAAAATGTGATAACTAAATAAAATAACTAAAGAAATAACAATGTGAGTATTAGAAAGAATGGAATACTGAAATGAGATTGAAAATTAAGAATGTAGAACAATGTAAAACCAAAGAACTTATATTGAAATTGTAATTTGAACTAAATGATTAATTGTGATTACAAAATGTAAATTAATATCTAATTTCTGAAAATTCTAAGAGAAAATGCTAGAATATGAGATAAGAGATGGTATGAGATTCTAAGTGATACTAGAAGTCGGGGCTAAGCCCTCCTTATATAGTAGTTTTAGGACGAAACGTAAAGAATCCAAGGCAGGCTCTCCCCGATCGGGGACAGCCCACCCCGATCGGGGTCGTGTGATTTCCGATTTATGGCCTTCATTGCTTGATTTAATGCTCGGGGAATCCTAAGTTTTTCCTTAAAGCGTCTTTAAGCGTCCGACTTATTACATGAATGTGGAATCTAATTAGAATCCTAAGCTTGCAATTTCCACATGATCACGTGGACTTTATTCTTAGGCTTGACTTCTCATTTGTTTACATTTTCCATATACTTTGAATTTGGGCCATTACTTCCATCAATCTAAGATAATTTGCATGCATGATCCATCTCAGTTTCCACTTAGCCTCGTGAACTCGATACTTGCACATTTGACGGGAAATAGCTACCGAAAGCTACATTTCCTGCAAAATATACTAAGCACAAGAAAAATATCTAGAATACGGGATTAGCTCAATAAAACACTAAAAATAGTTTAATAAACATGTACAACCGGGCTAAATTAGGGGATAAATCGTATAAATATTAGACACATCAATAACATGTGCATGAGTTGATACCACAACAAATAATCATTTATATGAACTCATGCATGGATCTATCCCATAATTATACCTCTAATCCTTCATTAACCACAGCTAAAGACTACTCACTACACATCATGAATATCATGCTAACAATGGTGTCAAACATCATAACACAAGTAAACATGATGATTAAGCAAGGTATTAAACAAAGGATTAACTAAATAAATCCATGAATAATACTAGATATAGAAGTATTTGTAGACTAACTAAGGAAAGATTGCATTAATTGTGGAAAGATTAAGTCTAATCTAATCTAAAGAGACTAATCATCTAACTAGGGAGGCATAACACTCAAATTATTACCAAGAGGTTATGTATAGTGGCTACAAGATTAGGGTTGACTAAGGGCTTAAATGACAACTAGGCCTCTTAAGAAAGTCCAAAGCCTTGCTAGAGCCAGAGTAGGTCGTGCGAGTCCTCTTCTTGCGTGGAGAATCTTGTCTACTGGCTCGCTCGAGCTGGGCAGAGTTTGCTCGAGCTCTCCCTGTTTCCTTCTTGCTTTGGCTTGGCTTCCCCCGAAGTCGTGGGGGCTGGTCTGGACTCGTGGGGGTTCCTCTTGATTGCCCAAAAACTTGCTTTATTGACTAAGGCCTTTAGTCTCGATCTCCTCTTTGATTCTTGGACATTGGATGTGATCAATTTAGCTTCAAAATGCTCTAATAAAGCAAGGTTAGCGCTCTTCTCCTACCAAAGGTGCCAAGACCTCATAGAATAGCAAATAAGAAGCTAAAGACAAGAAACGACCCTAATAATCACCTAAAATAATGTGGAACTAGGCTAGTTAGGGGACTAAATGTGCGTGAATACGAATCACATCAATACTATAACCTCAATTTTTCATATCAAAACCCGTATATCCCTCCGCAACACCAAAGAAATCAAAGCCCTCACATGCGAACCTTAGTACTACACATGATTCAAAGCCAACAACAATTCTTTGAGCAAATACATGAGGAGAGGAAAACAAGGGATAAGTTATTGAATGACCTTGTGGAGTGTGGGCAAGAGTTGTAGCATAAATTAACCTAATTGGAAGCATTCCAAGAGCATCTCGATGAAGAAAATGATGAGGAAGAAGTGTTTGAAGAGTACTATGAAGCCATCCTCATGGCAACCCCACTAACCATACCTCACCAACTCATAAATATCAACCATCCGATTTCCAATCGGTGCCCAACTTTGTAGACACCACCCAAAAATGTGAACGCTAGCGTAAAACCTTTGATGGAGAAGGTGTGAAATTAAGAGAGTAAAACTCCTTGCATAAGTATAAGTATGAAAGAATATCATGTGAAGAAAACATTAAAGAGGTGGAAGAAATGCAGACAAATGAAAACGATGATCACAAGGATTATTCATACAAGGAAGAGCTCAAAGACAACTACGAATCAACCTGCCCACCCACTATACCAAATGGAGCCGTAATCGACGAAGAATGCCCCATACTTCAACCCGTACTTTTCCTAGAGGATATTTTTTACAGGTGCGATTATGAGAATGTGATGTTTGGTGAAAAATATATGAGGTTGAATAGGCCAAAAACCCTTAGCCTATGCGAATACGAGGAAGTTACCTTCGAAGTAGAGTTTGAGGTGGTGGAAAGAGAGTTGAGGAGAAGAAATGAGCCTCTTATATACGATTCATATGAAGAAAGTGATGATGACAAGCCAATTGGGGACGGTAAATGGTGTTGTGAGATAGCCTTACTTGAGAAGCCCGTTCTTGAGAAGTTCGAGGTGTCTCTCTATGAAGAGGACGAGCGTCTCTCTCCCATTGACTACTAAGATCTCATATAATCTACCTTGGAGCCCATGATCATTGAAGACGTTATTGAAGACCTTCTCAAAGAGGTCAAAACATCATCAATAGGGTAGTTGGTAGACGATTTCAAAGATAAAATCGTGAGGGAACACACTTGTGAAGCATGGGCATCTACAACTCCCACTTTCAAGTCGTCCCATCTTCAAGATCATTAAGTTTTCCCTTCTATCATGAAAGAATCAACAATTCCAAAAGTCATCGTCATCATTAATTTCAAAGGAGATGGGAGAGAATGGAGACCCCTCGAGAGCAAAACTTTCCAGCTTGCTATTTTGAAAGTTCAGAAAGGCCGCGACAACAAAGCTAAAAAGAAAATATGGAAGCCTAATGAAGAACTCCCTATAAAGGATTGGCTCCATTTGATCTTAAAATGGCCGAAATTTTATTTGTGCTTATTTGAGGCATATTTGCAATCCTTTGACCGGTTATTGTGTAATACCCCATAATTTATAAGGGTGATAAGTTACATTAACATGTAAAAGTATAATGTCCTTATCTAGTGAGCTTGCGTTATGTCTAGTGATCTTTCCTAACGAGATAGTACTGAGCGTCTATCGACAAGGTAAAGTATGTCGATTGACAGTGGTGGTTGCTCGATCGACAGTCAGTGTTGTGTCGATAGAAATGTTGTATACATGTTGATAGACAGGTTGTGTATGTGTCGATAAACATGTTGTATACATGTCGATAGACATGTTGTGTATGTGTCGATAGACAGGCCGTGTATGTGTCGATAGAGATGTTGTATACATGTCAATAGATAGGCTGTATGTTTGTCGTTAGACATGATAGTTTAGACGACGAGTTGATTAATGTTGAGCTTGTTATTGTGTATTGTTAGAAGCTTGTTGTATTTTGATTAATGTGAATGTTAAGTAATGAATGAGATGGTTATCGTATGATGTATTTGATATTGTTGTGCTGTGGAGTTGGGTTAATATAATGATGGCTCTTGGGATCCGTGTAATGTTGAATTCTTATAACGACCTTTGGGCTCCGTAGTAAAGTAACGATAAAATTGTGAAACTGGCCTTTGGACTCTGTGAGTATTCCGGGGATCACCTGGGCGGTCGATCCTAGCTCCAATTGATCATGGAAGCTGCCTCATAGTTCTCCTCCTAGGGACCCACCCTTTGAAGGATGTGCACATTTGGGACTGGGATGATAAATTCCTTTAAGTCGGTCTGTAATGCCGTGAGATCGGTCTGTGATGTATTGCCATTAATATGGTCTGCATACTAAAGTCGTTGAAACAGTTTGTGACGCTAATCTAGTCGGTCTATGATATTGTTATTTTGTTAATGTTGTGGATTAGCCAATGCACGGTCTGAGTATACTATGAGTATTACTTTCAAACGTCTAAAGTTTTTGAGTCATATTTATTACTGTACTGCTTATCCCTACTCAACCATTGGTTGACATGGTTTGTGTCATGTGTCAAATTGTCACCTATTTCTAGGGTGGCCTGTTATGAACCATTCAATAATTATCAATTGAATGGGGAGCAGTTTAAATAACAGGTTTAATGTTTGAGTTAGATGATGCTGTATTTCGGGACTTGGGGCGTGACATACAGGAGTGCAGAATGAGTAGCTAACCGTGTCTAGTTATCACCTAGACTTCTATTTATTTACTTCATTTGTATTTTAACTTCTGTTGTAACATATGTAATACTTTAGTTGGTTTCAATTTATGTAACAAAAGCAGTGTTATATTAGTTTAATTTATTTATAAAGTACCTTTTTATTGTTTACTTTTGTTATTCACTACCTCAGGCAACCGAGATGGTAACAACCCTAGTTATTTGGAAATGTCTTGCTAAAGGCTCCTGGATAAATGGGGGTGTTACAAAGTGGTATCAAAGAAGGTGAACATGAGAGCAAGTGAATATACTAAAGAGATGGTGATATGTAATTTCATGTAAATTGTATTATATGTTAAGTGGTATTTAAATGGAATGACATTTAATGACATGGCATGGTGGTTTGTTGTGTAATCTACGTGGTTAAAATGAAATATGATCATGAACGTATTGGGTTGGTTTCTCGTTCTTATCCAATTACTGAGCATGACTGATAACGGTAATGGAAGCATGCGTAATAGACCCCAGTTGGTAATATTATTATTAATGTGATATTGAAGAATTATAAGTTGATATAGAGCATGCTAGAATTGAATGAAATGTGGATTTATATGTAATTAACATTATTCTTCGTAACATGATTTGACGATTTATAATCTCCTATGAATAAGTAAATATGAAAGCTGGACATGTACATGGACCTTAAGTGACGGATTACGGCTTGTTGAGTTATTATAACATTAGGGTGGACTTGAGAATTTATGTTGTTGTAAATATTGGTGGGTGCACCATGGAACCTTGGGGTCTGTTGGTACTTCTGAGGAATAAGAAACTTCGGAATGAAGTTTGTTTTAAGGGAGATATGATGTGATACTATGAATCTGAATTTTGTTATATTAATTTGAATTAATTATAATAACATGTTTTCTTGTACTTGTTGAATAATATGTTCCTTGAATGGTCGAGTGTGTTTGCATAAGTTGTGAAAATGTGAATTGTGTTTATGTAAGCGTTAAGCCATGATCGTGAAGTCGCGTTGGTTTTATATGGTTTTTTATGGTATGCGCGAACTTTGGGACGAAGTTCCTTCTCATTGGGTAAGACTGTAAATCCACGTAATTTATATGGGTGACAAGTTACATTAACATGTAAAAGTATAATGTCCTATTCTAGTGAGCTTGCGTTATGTCTAGTGATCATGTCTAACGAGATAGTACTGAGCGTTTATCGACAAGGTAAGGTATGTCGTTAGACAGTGGTGGTTGCTCGATCGACAGTCAATGTTGTGTCGATAGAGATGTTCTATACATGTCGATAGACAGGTTGTGTATGTGTCGAAAGACAGGTCGTGTATGTGTTAATAGACTTGTTGTATACATGTCGATAGACAGGCTGTATGTTTGTCATTAGACATGCTGGTTTAGATGACGAGTTGATTACTGTTGAGCTTGTTATTGTGTATTGTGAGAAGCTTGTTGTATTTTAATTAATGTGAATGTTAAGTAATGAATGGTATGGTTATCGTATGATGTAGTTGATATTGTTGTGTTGTGGAGTTGGGTTAATATAATGATGGCACTTGGACTCCGTGTAATGTTGAATTCTTATAGCGGCCTTTGGGCTCCGTATTAAAGTAACGATAAAATTGTGAAACTGGCCTTTAGGCTCGATGAGTATTCTAGGGATCACCTAGAGAGGTCGATCCTGGCTCCAATTGATCATTGAAGCCGCCTCATAGTTCTCCTTCTAGGGAACCAACCTTTGAGGGATGTGCACATTCGGGACTGGGGATGATAAATGCCGTTAAGTCGGTCTGTAATTCTGTGAGATCGGTCTGTGATACGCCGCCTCATAGTTCTCCTCCTAGGGACCCACCCTTTAAGGGATTTGCACATTCGGGACTGGGGATGATAAATGTCGTTAAGTCGGTCTGTAATGCCGTGAGATTGGTCTGTGATATAATGCCTTTAATATGGTCTGCATACTAATGCCGTTGAAACTGTCTGTGATGCTAATGTCGCTAGTCGATCTTTGATATTGTTTATTTTGTTAGTGTTTTGGATTAGCCAATGTATGGTCTGAGTATAATATGAGTATTACTTTCAAATGTCTAAAGTTTTTGAGTCATATTTATTACTGTACTGCTTATCTCTACTCAACCATTGGTGTGACCTAATAAGTGTTACATGTCACATAAGTGTCACAATAAGTGTTACATGTCACATAAGTGTCACAATTGACAAAATTTACAACTTAATGTGGAGTCCATTTTATGTAGATGGACCGTGTGAAAATGGGG
>VHZZ01010026.1:20551-31699 GCA_009801015.1 Silene noctiflora | reverse complement strand
CTGAACTCAGTCGCCAAAACAGAGTCCACAAACCAGTAGCTACTGGTTGTGGCAGGTACATGGCGACTGAATGGCGACTGAATTCAGTCGCCAAATTGGCAACTACCAACCCCTCCAGTCGCCAATTTGGCGACTGAATTTCAGTCGCCAAATGGTCCTGTTGGTGACTGATATGGCAGTCACCAAATTTGGCGACTGAAATCAGTCGCCCGAGTTGTAAAAGGTGACTACCGTCCGCGACTGACCACGGGCGACTAATTTCAGTCGCCAATTAGATATTGGCGACTGTTTTCAGTCGCCCGACTACAATTTTCTTGTAGTGGCAGTTAATTGCCTTATCGGTTCATCTGTTGCAACGAAATTCGGCACCCATTTACGAATAGTGAGATAGTGATCCCCTATCATCCATGGACCTTGTGTAAGAACATGGTCATAGTCCTCCTTATTCGTAAACCTAGCAACATAGAAAGAGTGACCAACATCCATAAGGGTAAGACCTCCCTTAAGAGCCCATTTTTTCTTGATTTGCCTTTGAATAGTGAAATAGCCAATGTTCTTATCAAACATTTTAATGATAAGGGTGTCTTTCCAATGCCTACGAATCTTAATTTTTTCCTCCTTCGTTAGTAAGATTGTAGGGCATGTCGGATCGTCTTCACAGTCATAGTCTTCAATATCATCATCTGACTCATTTTCATAAACATCGTTATTCATGATATTGAAACCTATTCCTTGATCAATAGCAAAAGATGGTGCTCCACCATTATTTAGAGATTCCTTATAAGACATCCTATTATCCTGCGCAAACCGATGACTCAAATTTGAGCATTAGCCATAGATTGGGAATTATCAGCCTCCCTTGGATTTGATAAAAGGGTTTGTGCATTTTGGTTCATTTTGAATTTTTTAGTGGAACGATTAATTTGCTCGTTCTTAGCAACTGGTGAGGAGAGATTTTCTAGAGAGAGCATTTAGAGAGATCCTTGTAAAAGTAAATTACAGTTATAATACTGGACAGTTAAATGTTAACAACAATTAGTTTGGCTTTCAACAACTTCGTAATATTTAGATTAGAGCTGATCAAAAGCCAGTTTGGGCCAGAGACGGTCGGGCCCAACTGCTAAAAAAGTCTCCGGCATGCCTTATTTTATAGCCTGAGCCCGCTAAGCGGACCAGTTTCCACTGTCCGTACCCGCCCACTTCAAGAGAGCGGGCTAGCCTGCGGGTCTGACTAAAATCAAATGCAAAAATTAGTATTTCTATTAAAAAATGAGTTTGTTATCTCTACATCCCACTAAAACTTAACAATTGTTTTTAAAAGCTTACCCGTGAAAAAGTATACTAACTTTCAAAAGATAAAGTTTACTAAATTTTGGAAAAAAAACACAAGTTTGGCAATGTTCTCTTACAAACATCAAAAGTTCATTTTTGTTATGGTCTTTGTGCGACATTGTTTCCGGTTACATACTCTCCCGTGTAAATACTTGAAAGGTACTATCTTTATACGACAATCCCGTTAGCAAGTCCATTCTCGGCGAATCTTTATACGACAAGTGTAAATTCGACAATCTCCCACTTATACGTAAGGAATAAGTATTCATGTACGCTATCTAATTGGTTTAGAGTGTAGAAATTGTAAATGAAATGAGCAGAGAATTGCGGAGGATTGAAGGTTTCAAGACTTTGATGAGGTTACTTTTAATAGCAAGTCTAGCGTTTATTCTAGCGGACCTAATTTTCTTGTCCGTTACCCGTTTAATTTTTTATTTTTCTTGTCTAGGCCCGCTATTATAGCGGGACGAACGGGCCGGCCCGCACTTAATCAGCTCTAATTTAGATTCTTTTTAATTGCCAAATAACAAAACTTGGAGGAGGAAGACTAAGAGGTTGATGTGCAATCTTAACGAAACTTGCGGGAGGAAGACTTGGAGGCTGATGTTCATTGTTTTTTCAGGCATCGAAACAGTTAAAATATTTTTTTTAGATTGAAGCTATGTATTGAAAAAAAAATTGTGCCCACCTTTGAGTAAAATCCTAAATCCGCTTATGCATCATATCGGTGAAAATTTTCTCGTGTTGATATTTCGGGTTGTGTATTTGTTTTTTGTTTTTTTTTCCTAGGCATGATGTTTTTGTATGAAGTGCAGTGACAGGTAGCCATGGAATGTCTAAGTGTGAAATTATAAGCTTTTGCTCTGTCTAACGTCGTTATTGTAACACCCCGGCCCAAACCAAGAGTTGGGAGCGGTCACTCACGGTAGCCCGCCAGGCAGTGTACATGGCCCACAAATCAGCACGGGTCCTTTCCAGTGCATTTTGTCCTCACTCATGCGCATCCCGGGAACCTTCCCAGGAGGTCACCCATCCTAAGACTACTCTCAGTCAAGCATGCTTAACTTTGGAGTTCTTTTGCATGGATGACCAGAAAAGAAAGTGCACTTTGTTGATATGAGTAGTACTTTCAATCCCTTTAAGCACTAGTCATTTAAGCTTATCACTGGACCTCTTCAATTACGTGGGGTGTTACAGTTATACGGGATAATGTGATTTTGTTGAAGAAGGTTATCAAAATACCATATGAATTCCCTTCTTTTTGGTAATTGTTTATATAGGTTCAACTCATTTTCAAGTTATAGAGAAAAACTAAGTAAGTGAAGCTCTGCAACTACTAAGAACGCATATCCGAATTATTGTATACAGATTATTTGCTTGCAGTAGCCACACTTATTGCCAAATTTAAGCTATCAAATATGGGTGGCAAAGTTTTGTGTCGCTAACGTTAGCGAGATTCAAAATTTACTGCACTACCTCACCATGGTGACCATTGTCTCAAAACCTGGCCTACACATGAAATATGTGAATGTTGGATGTGAATGTCCAAGATGGAGGATGAAGATTCTGTAAAGTACTTTATTGTCAATCGTTAGTTTACTTTTTATATTAAATCGTTAATTGTTTTATGACAGACTCACATGTAAGACGATTCATTTGTATAAATAAATAAATATGTGAGGTTACGTATAGTTAGGACTTAGGAGACATCGATTGTGACTACCATCTTTTACATTACATTTTTACAATGACGACAACCACAAAGACATATATACAGAGTATAACATAACTTCGTTGAAATAATGTACCCATCAACATTGTAGACGTGGTAGTTAAACAATATCAAATACATAAGACAAGAGCACCACAAGCTAAACGCATCCCGTGAAATTCACGGGCATCAAACCTAGTTACTATCTAATAAGCAAGGATACATTCTAATTTCGTATGAGTTTTGAAGTTCTTATTATATCCATAATTATTCATTGTAGCCATTTTTTCAGCACATTGATGTAAAGTAAACAAGCATTGGATGATTTTCACAGCTTTGTCAATTATCAAATTTGAAGCTTAGATGGATTAAAAGTTGGTATGATGATCCGATCCAAACATATATGTCCATGGTCAATATATAATCAATATATGTAGTTATGGACATCCATGTGTCCACCTCCTAAAAAGTGCTAGGAGGCTAGAATATTCAAAAGGGGAGTCGTGTGGCGCCAAATGAACAATAGTGATCAACACCTACCCAAATGGAAAGGGACAAAACAATAACCTAATGGCGCATACCACATCAGAAACAATTAGAATAATATTAATTAGCCTAGTTGACCAATATATTATACGAGTACTACAGAGTACATACTTCGCTGGAGATTATATGCGTTGGTCAGCTTAGTCCACCTTTGAATATGTCACATATTATCCACCAAATTGGCTGCCCGACCATTATTTGGTTAATTTTGTCCATACATAATTCTTTAATGCAAATGCAAATGTTGAATATCTTAACTCAAGTGATTAAAATTTAAGTCAAGTTCTTAGTGGTTTTAAATTTTTGTCTTATTTACAATGATTTTATAGGAGTAGATTATAGATTGCGGACTATTTCATCAAAAAGAAAAAAAAGATGTTAACTTGAAGATAATATGTACAAAGTATATAATCACTCTCTAGTGGATTATAGATATACTTCATTTTCTTAATATTCTTTGTATTTATTAATGAACATTTTAGATTAACTAGTAGGGTTATTCAATCAGTAATCTCAGGTTCGAGTTTTGAGAATGCAGAAGTTTCAAACCTAATCAAGAGAGTTTTAGTGCCAAGAAATTTTTCATATTGTTTACTATTTAAATATTGACCGTCAGATTTAAGTTGATTAATTTTTTTTCTAATTTTTTGTTATAATAAAAGAAAACTAAAGTAATTTTCCTGACAGATTATCTTACAAATTTAAGATAAATTGGTTCGTTAAGTAATAAAATATGTACAAATTATGATTACAGATTAAATTAATATATTTCATATTTTCACATGTAAATAGGTACGAAATTAAGGTGTCATTCTATGTCACTATTAATAAAAAGGTCATGAAAAAAAAAGGGTACGCAATATGAGACTCTCAATAATTTAGTGAGAGATTGTTTCTCTCAAGTTTTGGTGATACAATTATATCAAGTCTCTTGTTTAATTCGCATCTGAGAGTCGGGTCAATTCAGGGTCGGGTTATTCAAGTTTGCAATAATTCGACCATTGTTGGCCATTTCGGGTTCGGATTATTTTCGGGTCAACTATTATCAAAGTATTTATGAATAATATTCAGTTTGCAACAATAAACATTCGAGTTGGACTATACTAAATTGGGTCAATTCGAATTTGGGTCAAGTTTGATCATGAATTTGATTGTCGGGTTATTTAAGCTAGGTCATTCGAACGGAGTCAATTTCACAAGATCTATATAAGACCAATATATTCTTTCCATTAACTGCATCAAAATCATTAAATTTGAGTGTACAATTATCATAAAGTCTGCAATTTATTATAAGCAATGAATGATGTATACATTATGAGAATGTAATTTAATGTCATTAAAAAAGACGTATACTAAAGGAAGTATTCAAATATTTGTTTATACATAATTGCCCTTTTATGCACGTGGTTTAGACTTTTAGTGGATTAAGACCAACAAGGCAACAATGTAAAGGGAAACACACGCTGTCTCATATGCTAACCTTTCTCTAACTGCAACTAGAAAAACAACACACACAAATTTGGATACCAATAACATTTCATTTTCACATTCTTTATCAAGTAAAGATTTTGAACGTTGAAGAACATTTCCACTGTCTCTAGTTTGAATTTTTTTTGAAATATGAGCACAAGTTCTACAGTTAACTGAGATCAATTGAACAAATGACCAATATTTTTGTCAATAATTTCATACCCATTTCATTAATTCTTCTAAATTTGGTATCTTTTGGATTAATTTCTGATGCAATTGATGTAATTTCACAAGGGGAAGTGTTAAAAGATGGGCAAACCCTGATTTCTGAAGATGGATCATTTGAGTTTGGATTTTTCAGTCCTCCAAATTCATCATCAAGGTATGTAGGAATTTGGTATTCAAATATTTCTGTTGATTCTGTAATCTGGGTTGCTAATAGAAATGCACCAATTTCTGGTAAAAATGGTTCTTTAACTGTTGGAAATGATGGAAATTTGATTGTTTTTGATGGGTTTGGGAAGAATATTTGGTCATCAAATGCTACCCAACTTACAACTTTTCATCAAGCTAGTTTATATAATTCAGGAAATCTTGAAATTTGGGGTTATACTGAAATTTCAAGTCCAAATATTAGTTGTTGGCAGAGTTTTGATCATCCTACTGATACTTACTTGCCTGGTATGAAAGTTCTTGTTAATCAGAATATTGGTGAAATTCATGTGTTCAATTCTTGGAAAAGTGTTACTGATCCTGCGGTCGGGAATTATTCATTGGGTGTGGATCCTAGAGCTGCACCACAGTTTGTAATATGGGAGGGTTCGAGGAGGCGGTGGCGTAGTGGGCACTGGAATGGGCTGAAATTCATGGGTGTTCCTGCTATGGCTGCTTTTTATAATTATGGGTTTAAGCTTTCTAATGCTGATCCGGTGGGAAATATGTACTTTTCTTATTCTCCGTCAAATATTTCTAATATCTTTAGGTTTATAATGACATGGGATGGATATGAGAAGTCTTTCATTTGGGGTCGTGGTGGGAAAAGTTGGAGCCTCTTTCAGTCCGAGCCTTACTTTGAATGTGACATGTACAACAGATGTGGGGTTTATGGGTATTGTATAGAGGGTACGAACTCAAGTTGTGATTGCTATGACGGGTTTCAACCAAAGAATGTGGACGAATGGAGGAAAGGGAATTGGTCTAGTGGATGTGTTCGAAAGACTCAGTTGCGATGTGAGAGGAATAATAGCAGTCTGATTGATAAAGACCGGTTTTTGGAGGTTAACAGCGTAAAATTGCCTGATTTTGCAAACCTACTGAATGATGAAAATTACGACGAAAACGGATGTGGGAATAAGTGTTTGGAGAATTGTTCATGTATGGCATATTCTTTCGTTAGTAGTATTGGATGCATGACATGGAGTGGGGACTTGTTTGATGTTGTGCACTTTCCAGCAGGGGGCAATAAACTACACATTCGAGTTGCTTCTTCTGACATCGGTAGGTCATTTTTTCCTGGACAGTGTATTAGCAATTAGCTAGTTGTATATGCATAATTGAAGGGTTTCTTTTTATAGAAGCAGTAAAATGTGGTGTTTGATTATCTTTGTTCAACCTTGAATATGTTCAATTTTTCGTATTAATAGGTGCTGACACAGGTAGAGTTCTCCAATTTTATAACCATCTCACCCACAATTGGTGTGAGATGGTCTCCTATGAGAATTTGTGGTTTGTTTATCGTTGTTGATACGTTGTTTCTAAGACACTGTAATTCTGAGTTATCATAAATACCTGTGTATGGTTTTGCCCAGTAAATGAGTCTTCATTTGACAGACATTCACCTATGCAAATAGTTTCTCTTCTGTCTCTTTCTTGGTTTTATGTGAAGTGTCCGAAAAACCAAAACCTTGATAACTAGGATATGCTATAGAGTATTTCATAAGGCGTCCATAAGATTGCAGCTTGTTTAAGTTTTTTCTAATAGACTAATTCAACCGTCTTCACCTTAATATGCAGGTCACAAGGGATTATCAAGCCCCAAGATTGTTGCCATTGTGCTAAGTGGAGTGATATTATGCTGCATATTTCTTCTGTGTTTCTGGAAATTTTTCCCCAAACTGAAAGGTAAGACGGCGTAATTTGGTAAATATTTGATCTTTGAAGTAGTGAGTGAGTTTTCACACCCATAATCCATTATACGGAATTTTAAATGTGCTATTTGATATTGCAGCTTGGAAGACCATGACAGAGGGCAAAAAAGATGGTTTGAGGACTGGATTGAAGAAAAGTCGAGGATATTCAACAGAGATGTCAGGGTCACAGGAAATTCTCAGTGAAAATGTACCTGATGTGTCTTTCTACAACTATAATCTCGTTGCAGCTGCTACTGATTTCTTCTCGGACAAAAACAAACTAGGGCAAGGTGGATTTGGTCCAGTTTATAAGGTGCGATCTTAGACAGTAAAATAAGCTACCTTTCCCCGGTTGAAAGCACATTTAGACTGTTCTACTCATAATGACAATTAAGTCGAAATTGCATCGACCGACTGCTACACTGCTACATCATAATATAAGATGCATTGCCATTTTACTGAGGATTTTCTTTAAACACCATATCCAAAGTAGACATGACAAACCTAACCCAATCTGAACAACGGGGCCTGAAACCAAATTACCAGAAACGAATAACCCTAAAATAACCCGAGACCCAAATTGAACTAATCATAGATGGTCAAACTCAGAGTATTGGACTCAGAGTCACTATATAGATGATTCAGTACTCGTGTTTACACTTAACACCACCAAATTGTCTTGCAGGGGATCTTACCTGGAGGACAAGAAATAGCAGTTAAAAAACTTTCCAGAAAGTCTGGACAAGGCATGGAGGAGTTCAAGAATGAGATTATGCTGATTGCAAAACTGCAACATCGCAATCTTGTCAGAATACTCGGCTTTTGTTTGCAGGGCGAAGAGAAAATGTTGCTCTATGAGTACATGCCTAATAAGAGCCTGGATTGTTTCATTTTTGGTAGATAATACCGTCTTCTTTTGAGTTATTATCTTTTTTCATTCTTTTAGTAAATAAATTGATCATAGTCCATTTTTTAACTGAATTCCTATTTTATTTTTGGTGTTTGCCACAGACCCTGTAAAGAGACAGGAACTTGACTGGGGAAAGAGGTTTAAAATTATCGAAGGGATAGCAAGAGGGCTTCTATATCTTCACCGGGATGCAAGATTTACGATAATCCACAGAGATCTGAAGGCTAGCAACATCTTGTTGGATCAAGAAATGAATCCTAAGATCTCTGACTTTGGTATGGCTAGAATATTTGGTGGAGATCAAGACCAGGGTACCACAAATCGAGTTGTTGGAACATAGTAAGCCCACTTTTTCCTGTAACAATTTTTGTCTTTCATAATGATCAATGAGGTTTGGGCCCACAAAACACCGTGTTTCTAGATGGAGAAACCCGGCTGGCCTGTCAAGGCCATTTTTAACATCAAGGCCCAGCCCAAACCCGGCTTGACCCATGATCATCACTAGATCGAATCAACCCAATATCTACTTCTCAATGGCTGAGAGTCTGAGACAAGATTTTCGTGTTTTGTTTTAGTAATGACGCTGACAAATCTCCTTGAGTTTCTCATGGAGCTGTTTGTTTATCTAGTCGTGCTTATTCACTTTTTGCAGTGGATATATGTCTCCGGAATATGCAATGGAAGGTTTCTTTTCTGAGAGATCGGACATATACAGCTTTGGTGTATTGTTGCTTGAGGTTATTACAGGGCATAGAAATGCAAGATTTCAGTTTGGTGGACACCTGAATCTCATTGAATATGTAAGTCGTCTACTTTGGACCCATAAAAACTCAAAAACGTGGGCAAGACATTCTCATGATTATTACCATAAAATGTTTAGAAGATTGCAAGGTTTGGGCGCGCTAAGTTCCATGTTGAAAACTCACTTGACCTTACCTTGCCACATCTTACCACACCTTGTGGTTGCAGCCTAAAAAAAAAAATATTGACAGCCGATATACGTTTCTACAAAACCATGACAAAACATGTTTTCATTGCAGGTATGGCAATTATGGAGCGAAGGAAAAACAACCGAGCTCATTGATTCTTCCATTGGTAGTAGCTCATGTCCGAGCAATGAAATTACACGATGCATACATATAGCGATGCTATGTGTGCAAGATTCTGTCGTTTATAGACCTACAATGTCTCAGGTGATCCTTTGGTTGGAAACTGACAATATTTCGTTCCCTAATCCTATACAACCTACCCTTACATACTCTTCAATTAGGCACTCCATAGATATAGATTCCAAGAAAGGTGCTAATGACATTGTGTCATCGAATAATATGACTATTACCGAATTTATACCGAGGTAGAGTAGCTGCAAATAGAGAACTACATATAGGTTACTGATGATTTTTTTTTGTACATTCTTTCTCTTGGATCTTCATGATAATGTGTATTGTACATAACTAGCTCTTTTTTTTTTTCAAAAGTTTTGAAGTAGATGAATAGAAAGCTCTCATTATTGAGAAGAAATGTACTTAGATTTCCTAATCTCTTTTATCATTCTATTGATTTGAGACAGAACAACTAAGATCATGTTACGACGTCTGATTCTGAGTAGAGATTTATTATCAAACGAACATGTTTTTTCCTACTAGAGATTAATGCCTATAAACACGCTCTTTCTTATAATGAAGGTGATTTTAAAATGAATCTATTGCGCTAGCTTGCCTCTGCTGGGCCGACGCTGACAACATAAAGATATACTCGATTTCTGCTGTCCGCTTGGCTCTTCCTTTATTTTTCGACCCAATCCCTCTTTTGATTTTGGAAAATCTTAATCAATGTAGTACTCCCGGTCGGTAGAAAAAATAGTTTTGATTGGGGGTATTGTGCTACATCGATAAAAATAGTGAAGGGACTAGTGTATAAAAAAGTGGGCTACTACTTCTTTCAACAATGGTTTTAGGATGAAACATCACTTGTTTGAGCTTAGGGGCCACAAGGTGCGATGTGTTGATGGTGCTCGAGATGACACAGAGTAACGTCGTGGTTACGGAGTAGCACCACCACTAGACTCTCACTCTTGGTTGACCTGAGATGTGGAGTAGTATCGCGCGAAATAGTCTGGTTGGCTTGGTGTTGGGTAGCTTCGCGTGCGGAGTAGCGCTAAATGAGGAGGAGTTTTAGCACATACACCATGTAAAAGAGGGAGATGTTGAGGTCTCTACGCACAAGTGAGAGAGCGCCAAGTAGGGATTGACACCCCTAAAATTCTAATGTTACGTTTTATGTTCTAATCTCTAAGATGTCTTCCTAGCACTCGCTTTTATTGTTTGGATTTTAGTGTTACATATTAGATTACCTTATTCTATGACCCAAAAGCTATTATAAATTATTTATTTCTAGTTGTCAACAGAAAAGAAATTACAAAAATGTAAACACAATTGAAAGTGCCTAATGATACTTGTTCGATTGACTATCTCTACGCAAATTTGGAATCCATCGCACCCTTCAAGTGTATCCAGGTTTATAGAAATAGGTGCACGAGATCGGCACACAAACAAGCGAGATTTCATCCTAAAATTAATTGCTGATAGGAGGAGTAACCCGCTTATTCAGAGACCTCAACATCTCCCTCTTTCACATGTGTATGTGCTGAAACCCTCTCTCACTTGGCGCTACTCCGCACCCGATGCGATCCCACACTGGGCCAACCGGGTTACTCCGTGCGATGCTACTCTGTATCTCAGGCTAGCCAAGAGTGAGAGTCTAGTGGTGGTGCTACTCCGCAACCACGTTGTTACTCTGCGTCATCTCGAACACCGTCACCACATTGCACCTTGTGGTGCCAAGCCAAGTAAATAAAGTTCCATCCTAAAACCAATTGGTGATAGGAGTAACCCACTTTCTTATAAATTAGTCCCTTTGAAGGGTTTGGATACCGAGTACCTAAGAGGGGGAAGAGGTGAATTAGGTACTACTTTTAAAAAATAACGTAACTTCTAAACTTAATTCTTATTGTTTTAAGAAGAGTCTAGAAATTAATTGATGACAAGTAG
>VHZZ01010022.1:0-10149 GCA_009801015.1 Silene noctiflora | reverse complement strand
AAACGTTAATCAACTGATTAAATACAAAGTATACCCTGTGAACCTATAAGAGATTTATACACGTTATCGCACTAACTGTGGAGGACACTGGCTCCTACACGGTTGCGGTCCCCACTGGCGGTGTGAATTATCTGTTGCGATGGGTAATCTGGCAGGACTACACACCTTATGTGTAGTCAATTACTGATTATATTCGGAGTTGGAGGATTGTTTGATTGCCATTGATTGACTTGTATGGTTTTGTATGTCTTATGCTGTTTAATACATTTGACTGACCCTGTTTATTGTTTTCAAACTGTGGGGATCCATTCGGGGATGGTGAGCAGTGAGACTTTCAGGTTAGTGTGGATGCTGTCTTGGTATGCTGTCTTGGTATAGCTGCAGGGTTGGAGCGGTCGCATGACATGGAGTTGGTCGTTAGACGATAGTAGTGTCACCAGTTGTACTTTCCTTTTGTATAATCGAGTTGTTTACCTTTTTGTTCCGCTGTAAGTTGTAAATAATTTATTAAATGTTCTTTGATGGTCTATTTGATATACTTACCTTGGGCAACCGAGATGGTAGCTAGCGCCCTTATTTATCAAGGAAGGTCTGGTTAAGGCTACTTGACAAGTGGGGTTGTTACAAAAACAACCAAAAAAAAAATAACAATAAAAAGGGTAAATAAAGAAAGATTGATTATCTTATAATAATAAAGATGGCAACTTTGGGATTAGATTAAAAAATAAAGTTTGATTCTCTATTGTCATTAACACAAAACTCTATAGAGATTTCTCTCAATAAATTACGACTTAGATCATCCCAAAAATAATTTACGTGTCCTATTTAAAGAAATGGGTAAAGTAAAAGTAAGAAAAAAGAACGCGGAAAAGACGCCAAAACTCGAGAAGAAACAAGGGTAAAATGTATCGTACCCAGAGAAAGTGCACCGTGCGCAACAGATGCGAGAGGTAAATCTATCTCGTTTCTTGTTTGATGAGGCGTGCGACCCACCGTTGAAAAGTTAGCTAAGAGCATAAGCTTCATCTAGAATCGACCTTGCTTTGAAGTTGATCCTTATACAAATGAGGCTTCAAATCTTTATTTTGTTCTTGTTTTTGCAACGCCAAAGTTTCGAACTTGATTACGCCAGGGCTCGAACATGAACCTTATAATGACTTGAGTGATAGCTTTCGAGTCAGTACAATTGATCAATAACCTTGACTCGTATTGACTTTGGTCGACCTTCCCCAATTTCTCTCCTAAACCATCACCAACTCCAAAGTAAATCTCCTGACTTCCTACAACTCACACTCTCATCATCTAATCAATAATCTCATTATTACACGCTTCAAATTAAATCACGATATAGTCAATAATGTCACACCAAACCGTTATACTATCCCTTAAAAATGTTTAAATAACGCTCTCAAACCTATACAAATATCGCATCATCGGTGGTCGTTGTTACAAATAAATAAAAACGCTCATAAATGATGATTATATGAAGGCATGCAGTAGTTGAAGGTAATAATTCTTCCTGCACAAACGATTTGGCAACTTGAGAGATGGAAAAATTAATGTCGGTGCTTAGAAAATGTAAGAAATAAAATAATAATTAATCAAATTCGAAATTCAAATTAAGCAAGATAATCCTTTACTCGTACTTAATTCTTCATATTTCTCGTGCATCGTAATTGAAAGACATATAATTTAAGAGATGAATCCGTTTACAAGATCCACAAGGATGGATAAGTGAAAGAATCTCGTGAAAAATACGAAGATAATGTTGCGTTGTAAGCATCGAATTGTCAAAAAACATAGTAAGAATCCTTATCAAAAACCCATAAATTTGGTAGGGTAACCCCCAAAATAAAGAGACAAAATAAAATGTACGAACCTATAATAAATAAGTGGGGACAATTTTATGAATAATTCAATTCACTACGTGTCAGATTCATATCATAGAGAATCAGAATAATTGAGAACTAAGATGATTCATTGATTCCCTTCCAATGTTTCGACTTTCGAGTGTCCGCAGCTTCTAGCAATCGTTGATTCCTTTGTCACTTGTCTTTTTAGTGGGACACGCGTCTTATTGTCAATGGTAAACCCTACGTTTTCGAACACAATTATAACCTCAATCTTACTCCCTCCATCCGCCGGTGTATTGTTATCTACTCTCATTCCTAATTGCACTTTTGTTCCTTTTTTTTTTTTAGACATAAAATTTAAGGAAATGAATTTAAATCACACAATTCACATAAAATTGAATTTTGACCACTAAATTTCAAAATAAAAAAAAAAGAGGGAATAAAACCCGACTAAAATAAAAAAATAAATAAATTATGGAACAAAACAGCAATTAGGGGAGAGTATAATTTGGGACACAAAAAACCCATAATCGATCTTTGTGAATTTATTGTTTTAGAAAATGTGGAAGATGTTAGAGAATAAGAGGGAGTAAGCCCCAAAATAAAAATAGTTAACTATTGATAGGGACCAAAAGATTAAACCACTAAATTACAATACAATATGAAAAAAGTTTTAACTTAGTTAAGACGAAATTATATAAGTAATGACATAGTATTATTAAATTTTAGTCTTTTGTATGAAAATAAAAGTAGTTGTAATCTTTGTTTTGCTAATATTTGTAACTAACTTCTCTTTGTGATATGTATTCTATATTTTGTTTTGGTTCATGACAAAATGTAGAATGTAAAATAGGTATTCACAATAGGATTATGTTCTTTTGGAATTTAATTAAGTAAATTTACTACTCCGTATAATTTAGTACAAGTCTTATAACTTTAGTTCAGTTTAGTTTAATTTAATCGTATAAATTAAGTCAAGTTAACTACAATTCAATTTATATACTTTTGTTAATAAAAAAGGGCCTTGGTAACTTTTTAAAATACTAAATGTTAAAATGTGAAACGGTTAAAGCTTAAATTTTAAAATGAGAAACTTGCTAAGACGTAAATTTTAATTTAATTTAGTTTTAATCTTATAAATTCGAAAACCATTTTACACGAAATCAACTGCCATATAAAATGCCAAAATGTTGCATTGAGGATAATGCTAAAAAAAAGTGTTAACGAATTCAAATTGGTTTTGCACTTTTGCTTATAACAATTTAGAAAATGATAAAAGATTTACACTTATAAAATTCAAATTTCACACTGTTTAAGGAGAAAATCAGTTGTTATAGCGCTAACTTTTAGTCTAATGCGTGTTTTTAACGTGAAAAAACTTTCAAATCATTCAAGTTTTTAACAATTAACCAAACTAATACTTTTTCTGTTTCATCAAATTTTATATTTTTTTTCCTGAGGAATGTATGTATCAAACTAAAAATTATTATTTATATCAGAATGTACACTTTCTAGATATATTTTCACATTTTTTGAAATTTGTAGATAAATTGTTAATAGTAAGAGTTTCATAAAGTAGTTGATCCTTGGGATGCCCAAAGGCCACAAGGGTTTTCTATAATTCTCCTTATATGCTATTTATTTTTTGAAAATTATATGCTATTAATTTGAAATCGCATTGCTACACCCCTCCTAACAATTGCTACCACGGATCGGTATCTTAATTACTCTTCTCTATTTAGAATGTTAATATTAGATTAAACTCGATTATATATCGTATATCACGATAATATCGATAAGACAAGTTTACTATGTAGTTTCGAGTCGATTTAATGGACATAAAGGTAGAAAAAGTGACAACGTTTTTGCAAGTCAGTCGTTTTATTTATAGATCAGTTAGTTACATTGAGTGACTATCTCGTGCTTTTGGTCAATTCGTATCGAGTAACCCGACCATGGGAATGCAAGGCAAGCTTCGAGTTTGAAAGAGGTAAAGAAGTCGAGATGCAACAAGGAAGAATTCAAAGCGAAAAAGATAAAAGTTTGGGGGTGTGGAGGGCAAGCGGCCAAGGCAAAACTTTAAAGCGGAAAAAGGGCAGGGGCAGGCGAGCCGCCCACCCCCGGGAGAGCCGCCAGTTGCACGTTAGTCAATGCATATAAAGTCGATTTTGGGCAATTTTTTTCTAGTTTCTTACCCTATTTTAATTACTTAATTATTATTATTAGATTAGAAAGGGGTTAAATCCTTTTCATCATATTTACTAAATTATTAGTGTCATTTGTCCTTTAAAAATTTTCATTTGTACATCTTAATCTTAACTATACAATAGGTAATACAATGACGTATTTCCTCTGCCCGATCATTTGTATATCTATTCCATCTTTAACAATCTCACTCATTTATTTACCTTTCTTATTTAGGAATATTTATCCTGAGTTATTTGATCATTCATCTCATCTTGATCCACTTGTCATCCAACAACTATTTTACAAATAGGGTTGTTCATTATTTGGTCTGGACTGGTAAATCGAAACGACTCGGGTTGGACGATCAGGTCCGGAATGGATCATATATATTCCGGCCCGGTTTCCGGGTCCACGAAAATATAGCGTGGTCGGTCTACGGTTTGGTGCAACTTGAAAAAAAAACTAAAATTACCTTTCTTGGCCATACCAAAATATGGTGGCCAGTCTACCGGTCCCCTCATATCCGGTTCGATCTTGAGTTGTGGAGTTGTCCGGTTTCTGATTAACTCCGGTCTGGTTCGATCTGGTTGGGTTTGATTTTGAACCAATGAACACTCATATATATAAATGATCTCTTTCTCTCTTTTTGGTTTTTGTGCCAAACCAAGGGTAGACAAACGATGGAGGCGGAGGGAGTAGTAATATAGAATTTTTAGTGTTAACACAAATTCAATAGTTTCAATCTAATATAAAGTGTTCTTTATAAATGCATAAATAAAAATAATTGTTTTTAATTTTATAAACACCGTGTTAATCTAGTTTATGAGAAAATGTTATTAGATACCCGATGTAATAAGAAAAAATATATTATGTTATATTTGTGTACTAAAAATGCCAAAACCTAGTTATTAAAATATAGGAACTTAATAAAACATTGGATGCTTGACTTTCCCACTCGTTTATATTTTCTATTGGTACATCACATTCGTAAATGATACTCTTTGTGTCCCCTTCATTTGATTACCTTTTAAATTTTTTGGTTGTCTCTCTATTTTATTTACCTTTTTTATTTTTCAGAATGCTTTGAATATGAATTTGATCATCCACGTCATATCAATTAATTTTTCATCCAACAACAATAACTAAAATGATTCCACCCTCTTAATATTAATCTTTATTATACCGGAAGTAAATATAAACAAATGTCGAAAGAAATATATATATAATTATATCCTCATGAAAAAAAGTCAACTTTAAAATATGTGGTGGAGCACAAACTAAGTTAATCCACTGCACTTAATGTCAATAAAAAAAAAGTGAATTTGACTAATAATGCTTACCTAATATCACAAGTAAATAAACAACTCAAAAAAAAAAAACCCACAAATAATAAAAAACAAAGTTTTAGAAAGCCCAATATGGATAGAGAGCATGATATTATCCCATAATTGCACACCTCTTTAATTCTATACCCTTGATTTTATTCCAACCTGAAAATAATAACCAAACCAATGAACCATCCAAATAAAGAAGAATATTACCAACAATTTGAACCAAATCACACTAATTTAAAACACAAAAAAAAAAAAAAAACACAAATATTCTTAAAAATCCAGAGATTCTAAACGCGACGAAACGATTTCGTATCACATTATTATTCTCTCAATTATTTATTCCATTCATCCCACTTTCCCCATTTATATACCGTGCGTTTTCTTCTTTCTTCTTCCCTTCCTCTCTATCTCAACGTTTCCCATTTTCCTCATCCCTATCCATCTACCCTATTTCGTATTTACTCCTTCGTTTTTCTTCATAAATCCCAAGATTTTTCTGCTTTTTTTTTTTTTTTTTTTTTTTAATTAATTATTTAATTAATTAGAGTTAAAAATGGTGTGTAATTTGCCGGAATTAAGCTTAGATTTAAGCCCACCATTATCAGATTATCCGATTATTGATGTGGGTGATTCCGCTGATTTAATTAAGCTTAATCAATTAATTAATGGTTTAGAGGAAGAGATTAAAAAGATCCAAGCTTTTCAGCGTGAACTTCCTCTTTCATTTACTCTATTAAAAGATGGTTAGTTTTTGTTTCCCTTTAATTTTGTATTAATTTCAAAATTCTGTAATTTGATTATTTAATTAGGGTTTGGTGTGTTTTTTTACAGCGATCGGAAAGTTTAAGGAGAAGGTCAAAAAGTGTGAGCAACGAAGGGTGCAGCAGGAAGGTAAATTTGGTGAAAGTGTAGGGGTAAAATTGGGAATTGATGTAGTTGATAAAAAGGATTGGATGAGCTCTGTTCAACTTTGGGCTCCGGTAATTTCTCGACAACTTTATTTATTTTTTGATGTTACTGTCACGTTTTTACGATGTCTTTTTTTTACCTAATAATCGGCAGAAATTTAGATAGGACTGTTTTACCGTACGGAATTACGGATTATGTGGTTTTGTAATTGTTTTTTTAAAACCGTCTTACTCAAGTCTTTGTGATAGTCGGTCGAGAATTACTCATTTTAATTTTTTGGTGGTGGGTAAAAACTAAAATTAGAAAACTGGTTTTAACAGAGTACTGAAAAAGAAGAAAAGGAGAGGAAATCGGAGGTAGGGGTAATTTCGTCATTTAAGGAGGACGGAAAAGCTCCGGGATTATCGCTAGTGACACCCCCGGTAATTGAACCGACTTGTAGGGTGTTTGGAACCGGGGGTATATTAGGTAGTTCAGCTGATCAGACCGGAAAGCTGCAACCTAGACCGGTTTATCAGTCGGGATCGAGGAAGCAAAGGCGGTGTTGGTCGCCGGAGCTTCATCGTCGGTTTGTTGATGCTCTTGAAAAGCTTGGTGGGTCCCAAGGTTTGTTACTGGAACTTTACTCAATTTTTTCCTAAAGTAAGTATTAGGTGCGTGAACATTGTTGTAAAGTTGTTCAAAGGAAACTTGTTGCCGTAAAGTTGGTGCAAGAATCTTTGAAAACACGGATTTTTCGATTCTGTTCATGAGTGTCATCTCTCGTTGATTGTCACTTTTCCAGCTAACTTATGCATAGAATTTGATTCCTAGAAGTTCTGTTGTTGTCAATAAAGCTATGTGAGCATCAAAGGATTTAGATCACTGATAAATTTGAATCAAAATGATACTCGGTCTTATTCTTTTCGCTTTGGTATAATGGATTACATCAAAATTACCGGTCAAGTCTCCCGTTTTTCCTTTTTTCGTTTAGTAGATGGTGAATGGTCGGCATGTTTCGAGTTAGGGTCATCTGAAAACAGCTTCTATACACATGACCATTGAGTGAGAACTTCTTTGTATTGAAGTAACGAAGAAGAAAGAACATTTATATAGCAAAATAAAGCACTCCATTTTAGTAAAGTTTGTCGCGATTGTATTTGATTTTTAGCCAACTCTCTGTGGACAATTATAAAAGTTAATTATAACTCTGTTAGGATTGTATTTGATTTTTAGCTAGCTAACTGAGTAGTTAGGCATATGTTTGCAAGCTAGCATTTCTCATGAAAACTTAAGTGTTCGATTTTGATTTGGGTTGGGTTTGCAGTGGCCACTCCGAAACAGATAAGAGAGCTAATGCAAGTGGATGGTCTTACGAATGATGAAGTTAAAAGCCATTTACAGGTGAGCCTCATGCTAAAACAGTACTTCATACCTCACGTTTTACTTTTTATGTTTCTCTATTTGCCGTAATTAGTAACGCCTATGAGTTATGATCATACAATTTTTTATCCTGCCAAATTACTCGGTGAAATGCAGAAAGATAACTTGTAAGTTGTAACGTTGTAAGAGATAAAAAAGGATGTCATGCATGTTTCGCTTCCTGTTATTTTGAGGTCACATGTTTTGGTTGGTGAGGAAGCCAGGCCACGAAATGTGTGGTTCATTGCTTCTGAAACATGTTTGCTTGAGAGTTTCTGAGAGACTATTTTTGTTAACATTCACAAAATGCTTGTGAACTCCTTTTCAAAGGCTTTCTTTCTATGACCTCTTATTTCGTTTGGTCTGTTGCAATTTAAAATGATGTGTGTTAGATGACTGTGTGCTATGGCAAACGTTTTGATGATTAAGCTTAAGTCCGATTGTTGGATCCCATAAAATCTCATTTCTTGTCTCCCGTTTGAATATCATTTTGACATAGTCGTGGATTTTGATATTTATGCTAATTGTACACAAGAAAATTTTTTTCCAGTGCCCAAGGACCCTGTGACTCTCTACGTAGATCCACTACTGGTCCAATTGTGGTGTGTACATAACAAGTTTGTGATATTGTTGTAACTTGAGTCCGGTGATTTACTGAGAGTTGAATTATTCTGTTGTTAGCTATTTAGTCTCTGTTGAACCTCGCTGATAGCTTGCCATCAAAATAATGAACTCCACCGCCTTCTGCAGAAATATAGACTCCATATCCGAAAGCAACCAGGTGCTAGCACCAAGACCCCATCATCAAAGGATGAAGGGATGGGCGGAGACACGCTAGAGTTGGGCTACTCAAACTCTGACATACAACAATCCTGTTCCCCAGAAAGCCCATTGCACTATCCTGGGTCCAAAAAATACAATTCTTATAGCATGGATGAAGATGAAGAGGAGAATTCTGACGGGCACAGCTGGAAGGGTCAACAGTGTATGCAGGCAATCGAGTATACAACAGAATCCTAAACCATGGCGATTTTTCGTGGTATATGATATATAGCATATGTATTAGTGTAAGACGATAAGCGTATTTGTGATAGCATAAATGAGTTAATTTTACCAAGGGAAATGGAGGAAATATAGAGTTTCCCCATTTTCCCATAGGCCTTATTTGTTGAAGAGGGCTTACCAATTTTTGCGGCATCTAGTCTGGATTGATCCTTGTTTTATTTCAACCCGAAAAATAACCGGGCTGTGAACCTTTCAGCCTTGTTTATCCGCGATGTATTTTCGGTTGTGATATCTTCTTGTTTATGGTTTTGAAACGGGTTAAATGAGATACAAGTCACATTGGATTGATATCTGTTGATGTTTGCACTTCCAATGCTTTTGTAGTTTAATGCTTAAGCCTTGTCGAAGGTTGTAGCCACCCGCTTTAAGTGAACAGCAACGCGTTCGAATGGAGGTTTTGTGAACCCATTTAACTTGGAAGTCAAGTTAAATAGTTAATTAACTTATACCCTGTATATAACAATTTATGTTGAACATTAATGACTGAGTTAGTTTCATTGAACAACGCATGAGACCATTTCGTTGCGAAATCAAACTAACTATTCATGACCATTAATCTCAGATATTAACAAGTACTAACTGAGTTGGTTTCAACCCACAGTCGGGGCAAGCCGACCTGAAACAACAGGGCACAGACATCTGATCTTGCAATTTGATCTCTTCTACTTGCTGCGCTGCTGCTTCTGTTCATATCTCTTGCTGCTTTCAATTTCAGTCTCTCTCCGCTGCTATAATATTTTTTTTGAGGATGACTATAGGGAGATATTTTGTGTATAAGTTGATTTCCATATATCAGATTCGTAGATGCTGATATTGTGTAATATTGTTACCTAATTTGTAAGGTTGTCTTTAGGTAAGTCTTTAGTGTTTGTCTTGTATATATGCATCCCTCTGTATTGTATTCTAAATCAATTCAATAAAAAGAATTCTTCATATCCTTCGTTCAATTCACAATTCTTCATGGTATCAGAGAAATTCGATCCTTAAACACCATAATAAATTCGTTTTTTTCAATGACGAAAGATTCTGGAAAGGGCAGTGCAACCCAACAACATCATGTTGAAACGATTGCTCCGTCTTCACCCCTATATCTTCACCCGTTAGATAGTCCGGGTTTGATGTTAACTCAAACGATTTTTAATGGTGAGTACTATGATCTTTGGGCAGCTGCAGTCCGGAACGGCCTCAACGCTAAAAATAAATTGGCTTTCGTCGAAGGTRGCGTAAAGAAACCGGCAGATGCCAAAGGAGACGAAGAGAGCCTTCAAAGTGTAGCATGGTGACAATGTAAGGCCATGGTTAAAGTATGGCTGCGAAACGTCATCGACATTAAACTACATCCAAGTATTACGTTTACAGGTACGGTGACGGAAATTTGGAAGGAACTAAAAGAACGTTAC
>VHZZ01010021.1:16652-32331 GCA_009801015.1 Silene noctiflora | reverse complement strand
AAGGGGCCGAGGTGAGGGTTGATAAGCAATGCTTGGTGCCTTTCTCTATTGGCAAAAACTATGTGGATGAGGCTCTTTGTGATGTTCTACCTATGAATGCTTGTCATCTATTACTTGGTAGGCCTTGGGAGTTTGATAGGGACTCGGTTCATCATGGCAAGGACAATAGTTATACTTTCAAATTTGGCTTAAGGAAGATCATTCTAACACCCCTACCACCCATTCTTAAGCATGCTCCACCACCATCAATGCTTGAGCCGTCCAAAGAGGTGTTATTGATAAATGGGGCAGAAATGTTGCAAGAGCTGAAAGAGGATGAAGATATCTATGTTCTTATGGCTGAAAATGTGACGGAGAAGCAAGGGTTAGGGTTGCCTATTGAGGTCCAACACTTGCTTAAATCCTATGGTGATGTGTTTCCAAGTGAGCTTCCTAATGGCTTGCCTCCTCTTAGAGGCATTGAGCATCAAATTGATTTCATTCCGGGTGCTACATTACCAAACAAGGAAGCCTATAAGAGTGATCCTAAGGCCACTCAAGAGCTACAACAACAAATTGGAGAGCTTATGAGAAAGGGCTTTGTGAGGTAGTCCCTTAGTCCTTGTGCGGTTCAGGCCTTGCTTGTGCCAAAGAAGGATGGTTCATGGAGAATGTGTAACGATAGTAGATCCATCAAAAACATCATCATCAAGTATAGGTTCACAATACCTAGGCTCGATGACATCTTGGATGAGCTTAGTGGAGCCAAATTGTTCTCAAAAATTGATCTAAGGCAAGGGTATCATCCAGTGAGAATCAACGAAGGGGATGAATATAAAATAGCCTTCAAAACAAAGCATGGGTTTCATGAGTGTCTTGTCATGCCATTTGGTCTTTCTAATGCATTTGGCACTTTCACGAGGCTCATGAATGAGGTACTTAGGTCTCATTTGGGCAGCTTTGTTGTTGTTGTTGTTTACTTTGATGATATCTTGGTTTATAGTCCTTCCAAAGAAGAGCATCTCAATCATTTGTAAGTGTTGTTTGACACTTTTAGGGAGCACAAGTTGTATGGCAAGCTAGAGAAGTGTTCCTTTATACAAAATGAGGTCCAATTCTTGGATTTTATCACTTCTGACTGTGGCATACATGTTGACCAAGAGAAGGTTAAGGCAATTAAGTCATGGCCTATACCTACGAGCATCACGAATGTAAGGATTTTCCATGGGCTAACATCGTTTTATAGGAGGTTCATCAAGGATTTTAGCACACTTATGACTCCTATAACTGAGTGTATGAAGAAAGAAGAGTTCAAATGGGGAGATAAGGCCAAGGCCTCTTTCAATATCATCAAAGAGAAGCTATAAGAGTCTCCTATTCTTGCTTTACCAAATTTCATTAAGTTGTTTGAAGTTGAGTGTGATGCTAGTGGTATTGGCATTGGGGCTGTCCTTGTTCAAGAGCACAAGCCAGTTGCTTACTTTAGTGAGAAATTAAATGACGCCAAGCTCAATTATTCAACTTATGATAAGGAGTTCTATGCCATCATAAGAGCTTTGACCTATTGGAGTCATTACCTCAAACCAAGGGCCTTTGTGCTTCATTCGGATCATGAGGCTCTTAAGTACATCAATGGGCAGCATAAACTCAATCATAGGCATGCCAAATGGGTAGAATTCTTACAATCATTCAATTTTTCAAGCAGCTACATAGAGGGAAAAGACATTGTAGTTGCGGATGCATTGTCAAGGAGGTTCATTATGTTGAGTTACACGGAACAAAGAGTGCTTGGGTTTGAGCACATGAAAGAGCTATACAAGGAAGTTCCAAATTTCAAAGAGAATGAGAATTGTTTCAAAATGGCCGAATCAAAGTTGGGAGCAAATACTTGGTTCAAAATGAGTTCTTGTTTCGTGGAAACCAGTTGTGTATAACAAGGGGTCCTTATAGAAGCTTGTTAATAAGGGAAGTGCACTCCAATGGTCTTGCTGGTTACTTTGGAATCCAAAAGACCTATGACATACTTCAAGAGAAATTATATTGGCCTAAGATGCTTGGGGATGTCCATGATGTGATCAAGAGGTGTTCTCGATGCCAACAATCAAAGTCTTACTTCCAAACAGGCCCCTACACTCCTTTACCCGTCCTAAATCAGTCATGGAACGACATTAGCATGGATTTCATTGTTGCTTCGTCAAGAACTCAAAGACTAAAGGACTCCATTATGTTGGTTGTGGATAGGTTTAGCAAGATGGCTCATTTCATTGCTTGTAAGAAGACCAATGATGCATCTAGTGTGACTGATTTGTATTTCAAAGAAGTGGTCAAGCTTCATGGTGTTCCTAAGTCCATTATCTCGGATAGGGACTCAAAGTTCATGAGCCACTTTTGGAGATCATTTTGGAAGCTACTCAAGACTAGGCGCTTATTTAGAACCTCCCATCACCCTCAAACTGATGGCCAAACTGAGGTGACTAACAAGACTCTAGGAAGGATCCTAAGGTGCACGATCTCTAAATCATTGAAGGATTGGGATCTCAAGCTAGCTCAAGCCGAGTTTGCTTTCAATAGGGCTCCTTCTACAAGCACGGGAAAGTCTCCAGTTGAAGTTGTTTATGGCACCAATACTCTTATGCCTACTGATTTGGCTTTTATCCAAAGAAACAAAACTGATTATGATGCTAAGAAGAGGGTTGAACAAATGCTCCATATCCATGCTCAAGTGAAGAAGGAAATTGAGAAGTGTAATGAGGCATACAATGCAAGGTCCAAGGGTCCTAAGCAAGCCAAACACTTTGAGGTTGGGGATTTTTTTGGATACACTTAAGGAAGGAAAGATTTCCAGCAAAAAGTAATAACAAACTCATGCCAAGAGCCGATGGTCCATTCTAAGTCCTTGAGAGAATTGGGTCAAATGCTTACAAGATATATATGTCCGAAGAGTATGGAGTCCATGTTACTTTCAATGTTGGGGATTTAAGTCCTTAAGATGAAGAGATTGAGGATGATTATGTCGAGGATTTGAGGGCAAATACTTTTCGAGACGGGGAGATTGAAGCAAAACAGCCCGAACATGCTCCAAATGAACCTGGTTTTGGACCTTGTCACAATTTGAGGTCTAAATCCAATTCTGTCTAAGAACACATGCTAAATTTTTACATCTCTCAAATATAGGGTGAGTTTGGGACATTTTTGTCTCGGAGCTTTCATCTCAAAGAGGTACCCATCAAGAATTAATTAAGGAATCTTCTTGATGGTACTTAGCTTACCCGGTTTTGAGCAATGTGCAAAATATCGCTTTCAACCTTACCTATTTTGATCAAGCCCTCAAGTGACTTTTGGAAGCTACACAAGAGTCTTACATGGTCCTTGGAGCAGCCAAAACAGTCCATATATCATAAATAAGGAGTTGAGCAAACAAATAAAGGAGGGTTGGACTATTAGTTTACTTTATTGCTTTATTGCTTTATGTCCTTTTCAATTTCAGTTTGTATAAGGAGTGTGTAAGGCTTGGCTGCCGTTTTTCTTGTAGTTTTGCAGCTCTTTTTGTAGCCTTTGGATGTAACTTGTAATCAAGGGTCAAGATTTTACGACTTGGTCTAAAAAAGCCAAGCAAACCTCATGTAAAATTCAGATTTGATTGAACCTTAATACAAGTGAAAACCTAGTTTTTTGCTTCTTATTCTTGGCTTTCTGCAAGAAGATCCTCCATTGCTAAGTTCTTGGAGTTGAGCGAATCACTTGGCTTTGTGCTTGGGCTAACTCCTAGGCTTGTTCCTTGGCTTAGTGCTTGGTCTAAGTCATATCATTTTACTCAATTCCAATCATTTATCATAAGTTTTATTCGACGAAAACAGGTTGTTTTCATCATTAATTTGCAAAGTTTATGTTTTAGTCCATTTAGTTTTTATTTGACTTGTTAATACAATCATAGTTAGAGTTATTGTAAAATGATTTACCGTTGCCTCTCATCTTAATCCACACTTGTTATTCCTATGGAGTAATTTTGAGCCAATGGAGTGGCCGACGTAGCTGTAACACAGGCTTGAGAACCTTTCCATTACCAAGCCATTAATTGCATTTACATTGATATTTATATACGTGATTGTTGCTCTAATAGGAAAGAACGTCTATGTTAACCTGCTTATTGACTATAAAGCTTTTAATTTGTATGAAGGACATAATGCAGAAGCCTAAACATAAACAAACTTAATCACAAACACAGGTGTAGCGAAGGGTGTAATGTGGCCTTAACTGGTTGTAGTTGTGGCCGTGACTAAGAAAAATAAAACATCAAACATAATTTATTACAAATTAAGAGGAATTGTTATATCCGATAATCTTCAGCTAATTAGCAAAGACAGCGGGAGAGAGAAGCTGCGACTATTAAGGGTGTAATAAATTATGTTTGATTTTTTATTTTTCTTAGTTATTGCTACAACAACAACCAGTTCAGGCCAAATTACACCCTTTGATATTAACGGTTCATTTATTAAGTAAACAATGGCCACGAAGCTACTAAATAGATATTACAAACTCACAACCATATAACGCTTACTAACCAGCTATTAGCTAACATCGGAAATGTTGTATTAAGAGTGCCTAGTAAAACTGCCTGACAAATATATACCTAAGTATTATTCCAGCCTTATAAGTCTTAGTATATTTACTCAAAGTTGGGGTTCTTAAATTGAACTCTAATACTTTTTTAACCTATATTTGTAGCATGTTGAACTATCTACTATGGAATGTGCTGGCTTAAAGGCTGGCTATTCGCTCTTTAAGTAGAAGAAACTGTGGATTAAGAGTTTATCTAAAAGGACATCCATCAGCGAATTATATTAACAACTAATAGCTCCATGTTGTTTGCTTAGGCAAAGTTAATCTTACATAGTAACCTATGCCCACAAAATTGCGGATGCCATAATAAGGTTTAGTGTTCATGCAACAAAAGATGCTAAATATTACATAGGTAAGAACACATTAGTCCTAGTGTTCATATGGTGCTTAATTAGCTACTGAACTGATTAGTTGCCTGGGGAATTTATTTTCTGTAGCTCTCATGCGACAAAAGTAAGACCATGCATCCGAGATGATCCCACATTGATTGGTTTAAGTTATTTCAAAGACATACGTGATTGCAAAGTTTGAAAAATGATAAACAGCTCAGGATCCTAGCCAACAACTTAAGTTAGGGTAAGTTGCTTTAGAACCCATCTAAGGACTCGATTGCGTGATAGAGATGTTGCTGGGCCAACTTGGATGAAGACACTTGTAGCTCTAACCTTGCATTCGCAGTCTGTAAGGTAGCTCTACTTAGCCTACAGGAATGGATTAATTTTCAGTGAACAATAATTTTGTATAAGCATATGTACAGTCAAATTAACCTTTTACTAATGTTTGTTTTTATCGCTTCTTAGGGCTTCGGATAATCATCTACACTTTAGGGTTTGCAATCATTTCGTACTCGATCATCAACAGTCTTGGCCTCTACTTTTCAGCAAGTTGGATTGATATATAGTGGATTTATATTAAGAGTAGGGTTCTTATGGGTTTGTTAGATTTTTCCTGCTCAAATCGGCTTAGTAATTTCATGAGAGTGTCTTGTCATAAGTCATCAGTTTGGGGTAAATTATTTCTCTCAAACAAGAGTGAATATTTGAACTTATGTCTTATATTTTGTGCGGACTAAAGTGTTTAGGCTAATAAAACCAGAAAAGGTGGAGCAGTTACAACTTGATTTTTTTTTAGGGAATTACCTTAGCTGGCATTGCATGCAAGGCAACTGTCTTCGTCTCTAAGAGTTTTTCAGCATCCTCAATAAATGTTGTGAATGTATATGAGCTGGTTTCGTCGATAGCTTCAAATGTTATATTCATCCTGGAATTGTATACTTGGTATTAATGTACGTGTCTTTCATTCCTATTCTTTAAAAAACAGTCATATTGCATAGCTGTATTCAACTTTACCTTGGAGAGGAGGTGACATTGTCCCGACGGCATGCATCACATTTGTATTTGAAATCTATGTCTCTATTACTACGTGTTCCATAGTGGCTGTATCCAAAGTAAAACCTGACATCCTTTATGTTAAACTCAGGAACTGATACATGAAGCCAATGTTGTTTTTCCTGTAAAGTCTCTAACTCCTGTGGATTGCATATAGGTTTTCAGCCTGTAACTAACAACGAGGGTGTTAGACACCCTTGTGTCTAACAAAAACGTGTTCATTTTTGTGAACCTAACATGGTCGGTGGCCAGAAAGAACGTGTATGTTGAAATCAGTATGCATAGGGTTTTCTATCCTTTTTTGCTCCGCGGCATTTTAATTGAAGTGGTTATGTGGCGAGCGTCAGGAAGGCGCACTTGAAGTACTTGGCCTTGCTTGACTTTCACAATCTCTTTATTTGCTTTTGCCCTATTTGAATGTGAATTTAAAGTGTAAACCAACATTTCACACCAAGTTTTTCTTTTACAAAGATCTATGTAACTATGCTAAATG
Source organism: Silene noctiflora (assembly GCA_009801015.1). Classification (NCBI taxonomy): domain Eukaryota; kingdom Viridiplantae; phylum Streptophyta; class Magnoliopsida; order Caryophyllales; family Caryophyllaceae; genus Silene; species Silene noctiflora. Next base: position 25,851 of record VHZZ01010021.1, on the reverse strand, counting down.
GGATATAATTACCAAGAACGAAGTGCTTCGGCCATTTCTCCTTTTGGTTCAAACTTAATAAAAGTTGAGGTCGTCGTTAAAAGAGAAAATCCTGCGTCAAAAGATACAAAATAGAACATTTTAGTTGCCTGAAAGATCATCAACAACTCTTAATAGAATTAGAAATTATTGGACTAAATATTAGAATCTATAAAAGTGACTTGAGTGGCTGTAGCTATTTTTTTAATTATCCGGAGTATTCAAGGCCTTTATGATATGATGGCTTTAGGGAGGTTAGCCCAATGATCGAAAAATCCAGAACAATGTCCCTCAATACTTTGCATTCCTTGGTGACGAGGTTTGTCCAAACCGTTATTATCATCGGCTGCGCTGTGCTCCAATGTAACAAAGAGATTTTGCTATTAGGAAATAGTTTTTTCTATTAGGATAGCCTACTGTTGCCATTTCTAAGTACCAGCAAAAAAATTGAACTTTACAATGCATTGGCAAACCCAAAAATTATGGTTTATGTAGACGTCCGTACCTCCGATCAACAATGATAATCTCACAAACATCCACTGTTGGGCCTGTTTGTCGGGACATTTTGCGCACATCGTCAATGTAGATGACGATTCCTAAAGCGTCTGCATTTTGTCAAGCATTAGTGTTAAGCTACAACATACATTGTTAATGAAACACTACAACGATGGGTTTCCGTAGGCTAATTGCTTCATCTCTAGATTTCATTTAATAAGGGTGAAGCTTAAAGTAACGCCTACTATGACCTTATTTCATGAGATTTTACTGTATCGGTTAGCGTCTTCAAGTGTCCTTAGAATGGATCCAAGTGCCACATACTCTGGACCAGGTGGAGGGCTTGAGCCAATTTGCTGAATAATTGTGTTGTTAGTAAAACTAAGCTGAAATGGATGGTCATCAGGATGAGTCCTATACTTTTCAGGCACCGCTTTCAGCTTTGCGTTTGATATTTCATATTCCATTCTATCATGGATAACATCTTCATATGCCTCAATTTCATCATTGTACATCGTTGTCTTGATTTTACCACCCTGTATTGCTTAGGCTTAGTTATTTTGCGAATTTACGGCTTTTTTTGTTTAAAACCAAAACAAAAAAAGAGTGAAAAACTAAAGACTAATTGTGGAGTTAAATATTAGAGCACCGTTTGCCACAATTCTGCATTATTTGAGTATATGTATTTGTTCTTATGAGCACATCCACAAGTAGCAAAGAGGGTACAAAAGCTACTTCAGCTAACTGATATAAAGCAAGACTGTTCAACGAAAAGGTTTGTATCTAAGCTACATAGACAATTCACATTCAATTTATTCTTTCCCCTCTTTTTATCAATGTGATACACTAACGCATGGTGAACATTTCATAGTATGAGCTCTTTTTATTAGTGTTCATTACGTGTTAAAACACGAATTTACTTTTGTAACATAAAAAAGTTCTTTAGAATTTGCAGGAATATGATTATATTTGTTCAAAGAGGGTTACATATATTTACTCATCAAAGTCTAAGCCGCATCAAATAAGAACAAAAAGAAGAGAAAAAAAGGATAAAAATCTTTAATATAGAACGAAAATATGACATTGGACCTATTTTGATAAGTTAAGAAGGTACTTATCCTCATCTCTTCATTGATTTTGTCTCACTCCTTTTTTATTTTTCCTTAATGGATACAAATAAGTTGTTGAGAATTCAATTATGACACTTATCTCATTTCTCAATTATGATAAAAAACTGGAATTTGATCTTAAAAATTTAGGTTGTGTCTCGAATGGGGATTCCTGTATTAACTCATTAAACTGACAAATGATTACTGTTGTAACTTATTGAACTGACCAAAGTTATTGAGCCAGTATGAAAGGCTACTCTTATACTGATTCCTTTCGAATGCTACAATCCTCAGTGTTTGCTCACTGAGATTACAATCAAACATGACTTGTTCATCTGACAATGCAGTTGTCAATTAACAACGTAACAGTTGAACAAATCTGGATAATTGTTATGCATTCTGAGTAATCATTTAAAGCTAGCCCTATTACTCTAACCAATTCAAACAATCTAACTAATAGGTAGGCCCTATACCAGTGCAACATGAACATCATGTGCAGAAATTAGAATTATATCGCCATAGCATGAATAACTATTTTTCCAACTGAAGACCTTTTAACACAGAAATGCCATTTATAACATCAAAAAAATATGAATAGAAAACAACATTAGGCATGGTAGCTATTCAATTCAGATAAGTTACCTCTTCGTCTTCAAAAGTTATTCTTTGAAAGAGGACTGATTTGTTGGTAGCAGAACTCTAAGTATTTGTTTTGTTGATGACCTTGAGTTAAATAGAATATGGACCACTTTTATTTGTGAGATCCTTCACAAGTTTCTTAGGACTTTTCATGGTTATATCTGCAAAAACAGAGGAGTATTTATCAGCTAGACTTCATCATTTTTCTTTCTCATCATATAAAATCAATATTCAACAAATTCAAAAACACTTAAATGTAAGAAGGATGGGGGTGTGCGACCAAAGAGTGTGCGAAGACCTAAAAGTAAACCTCAAATTCCTCTCACTAAACCAACAACTCCAATATCCAAACCTATAGCACCACCAGTTTCTCCGGTGATACCAGTGGTTACAATAGTAGTGATGACTACTCCTACTGTAAATCTTGTTGTGTCTATGGGGGTTATTTCTCTGTTGTAGGGATTATACATGTGGGTGAACAATCCTTTCCTAGAAGGTTTATCAGTAAGATGATGAGACATGATATAAGGGAGCCAAGAATTTTACCCCCAGAGGTATCATATTTATGGATTCTCTAACCCTCTGCATTCAAAAATCAAGAAGTGAGGGGAAGAGAATAATGATTAGTTCAACTAGCTCTACTATACATACTGATATAGGGTAGTATGGGTTTATGAAATATGCGTGATCTGAATAGCCTAAATAAGTAGAAGGAAATAAAATGTTTTTTACATCATAATAATATAAGGCTATTTGGTTTATTAGAAACTAAAATAAAAGGTAGTAGACGGATTACAGCTAGGAATAACATTTATGAGGATTGGTTAATCTGCACAAATAATAGCTATCATAAAGGGGGAAGAGTGTAACTTCTGTGGGATCCACAATTATATCAGGTGGATTTTTTATGTATAACAGCTCAATCCATTCATTCAAAAGTGTTTGACAAAGTTACAAACGCAGAGTTCTAGGTTACCATGGTGTATGGCTTAAATAAGACGCATGAGAAGGAACCACTTTGGACTACTTTAAGGCAGTTTGCTTCTCTGCTTGATGGGCCATGGATGAATTATGGAGACTTCAACAATATCATTGAAACTAATGATAGAATAGGGGGATCAGCAGTTACTTGGGCTGAGATGGCTTTTATGAGAGACATGATTTCTGATTGTCAATTACATGAGATGAAGGTTGGTGGTTCATTCTATACTTGCACTAACAAACATGAGGCTACCACAAAAGTCTATAGTTGTATTGATAGAGTGTTAATTAATGAGAGATGGTTCCAATTGTTCCCTGAATCAGTGGCCAAGTTCCTTCCAGAAGGACTGTATAATCACTGTCCTTGTCTTATTAATACTGAAGAGGAATTTGTAAATAGGAAATCCTCTTTTAAATACGTTAACATGTGGGCACTTGCTGATGATTTTGAATCCATTGTGAAATCTGGATGGGATATTGAGGTCATGGGTACCCCAATGTTTAGCATTATGATAAAACTGAAAGGATTAAAAGTTAGGTTATATAAATTGAATAGGGAACAATTCAGTGACATTGAAAACCTCACTCAGGTCACTGAATTGGCTTTGAAACATTTTCAGCATCAATTGGTTTCTGATCCTTTGAATCATGATTTATGTCAAGCTGAAAGATATTGTGCTCATGAACTGTCTAATTTGGTTAAGGCTAAGAATGCTTTCCTAGCTTAAAAAGCAAAAGAGAATTAGGCAAAAAATGTTGATGAGAATACAACTTTCTTCCATTCTAGCATCAAAAGGAGGAGAATAAGGAATAAAGTGTATAAAGTAAATGACATGATTGGCAAGTCTTGTACAAAACCAGAGGACATCAAGGAGGCCTTTGAGGAATATTATAAAAGTCTGTTGGGAACCTCTAATGCAGTAAAGCCTATTCATCAAGATTTTGTGAAGAGTGGTAAATGTTTGACTACAACCCATAGGGAGCTACTAACCAAAGATGTCACAAATGATGATATAAAGAGTGCCATATTTTATATTCCTGGTGATAAGGCACCTGGCCCTGATGGGTTTAGCAGCCAGTTTTTCAAAGATACTTGGCACATAGTGGGTCCTGAGGTGAGTAAGGTAATCAGGAATGTGTTCAAATCTGGGAAAGTGTTGAAGGAATCAAATAATACTATTCTAACTCGTATTTCAAAAACTGATTTACCTGATAATGTAATGCAGTTTAGACCCATAGCTTGCTGCAACATAGTTTGTAAGTGTCTGACAACGGTGATATACAATAGATTGAGTTCCATTTTACCTGAAATAATTGATCCTGCCTAGGGTGCTTTTATCATTGGAAGGGACATTGTGGACAACATACTGATTTGTCAAGATCTCATCAAATTATACAAGAGGAAGGTGTGCTCACCATGGATTATGATGAAGATTGATTTGCAGAAAGCTTTTGACTCCATTGAATGATGTTTTTTCTAGAAAATGGTGCTTGCTTTACAATTCCTAACTTGAAGCATTGAACTCATAATGCAGTGTGTTTTTACCCCTTCTTATTCACTGGCTCTGAATGGGGAAGTTTTTGGGTTTTTCAAAGGTAAGCGAGGGCTAAGGCAGGGGGACCCTCTTTCCCCATTACTGTTCACTATATGCATGGAATATCTTAGAAGACTGTTGGGGGTGTTACACAATTTTCAGTGGTTCAAATATTATCCATTGTGTGCCAAACTAAGAATCACCCACATGTGCTTTGCTGATGATCTGTTGATGTTCAGCAGAGGGGATTTGTGCTCTATAGGCATTATGTTGAGAGCCTTTAAGACATTTTCTGTTTCTTCTGGACTAAAGATGAACAATGTCAAGTCAAATATATATAGTAATGGGGTGAGTAAGGAGATAATGAATAACATTGAGAAAGCTTCAGGAATGAAAAAAGAAAGTATCTCTTTTAGATATTTGGGTGTTAAAAATATCTCCTGAAAGACTGGGTGTGTTGGACTGTCAGTGTTTGGTAGACAGAGTTACAGAAAGAATATCAAGACTAGGGTCCAAACATCTCTCTTATGCAGGGAGAGTGGTTTTAATTAAGTCAGTTATGAGTACTCTTCATAATTATTGGGCCATAATTTTTATCCTGCCCAAAACATTGTTCAACCAGATAGATGTTGTCTGCGGGAAGTTTCTTTGGCATGGGATTGAAAACAAAGAGAGCCCTGCTCTAGTATCATAGAACAAGATATGCAAACCCAGGAGGCAAGGGGGGTTAGGTTTCAAAAATTTGCAGCACTGGAACATTGCCTTAATTGGTAAATATGTATGGTGGGTGGAAATGAAAGCTGATCACCTCTGGGGTAAAATGGGTACATGACATTTACATCAAGCAAAAGGTTTGGAGAGATTATTAACCTGCAAAGCATACCAGTTGGGCATGGAGGAGTATTTGTGGAGTAAAAATCAGCTTAGACCTTGGATGTATGATGAGGAATGGAGATCAAGTGCAAATGCTTATATAGTCCAGATTGGCTATACTTGGCTTGAGGGTACTAGCACTGATGTTGCTTGGTATCCCTGGATAAAAAAAAGGCTGCTTGTACCTAGACATTCATTTTTTAACTGGTTGGTGGCTCAAAATAGACTCCTTACTCATGACAGATTACTGAAAATGGGCATTATACAGAGGAACAACTGTATGTTGTGTGAGGATGGTGAAGAGGATCTCAATCCTCTGTTCTTTCAGTTTCCATTCAAGAAGAGATGTTTGACTTTTCTGCGAGGCTGGTTACTGGTGAGTACCCCTGAACAAGAGATCATAGGATGGTGGCATTAGCCAAGGGAGCGATCTCTACTGATAAATCAAGTGATTGCAGCTAGTATGGCCCATTTGATGTACTTTGTTTGTCTTACTAGGAATAAGTGTCGTTGTGAAAATGGAATTCCTTTGCCTGCTACCCTTATAAGGCAGGTCAAAGAATCTTTGAGTTTAAAATTGTATGGGAGTCAAGTAGTTACCAAGTCTAGGAAAGCTGAGGAGTGGATAGACATAATTTGTAGTGAATGTAACTAGCTTGAGGAGTTTGTCCTCTTGCTAACAAAATTATGTGGATGCACTTCATATATATTAATACACTTACTTTCCTCAAAAAAATACTTAAATGAATAAAGCTAATATAAAGTTAAAACCAACCTAGAAATGAAAGTGATGCAGTTAGGAAGTTGCTTGTTTATGAGATTCAGAATAGGTAACCTTAATGTTATTGTAAAGGCTTTCTTTTATTAAGGCTCTAGTACTTTGAAAAAGTATAAGGACACAGAAGTGATAGCATGTGAAATCTGTGAAGGTTTTTTGTGGTGAAAAATACACAAGTTACTTGTTTTCCCTTGTGGTTATTCAGCAATCAAAACCCATCAGTCCAAGACCTTGATTTTGTCCATTCTTCGTGTTCACATATTTTATACATAGTACAATTCCACAAGCTAGCAAATCAATACAATAGATTTACCTATATTTGTGCCATAATGGTATTATTATTATTTTTCTAATTTTTGCCTTTTTTTGAAAAAAAATAATTCAAAAAGTTTTTATGTCTTTTCTATCTTATTACAAAACCAAATTGAATTATTGAATATTTGAATTATTACAACGAAAGTCTAAACAAAAGTACAAGTGAATATATGTATCTAGGCGATAACTAGACTCAGTCAGCTACTCGGTCTGCCCTTCTATATGTCACGCCCCAAGCCTTGCAACACAGCTACATCCAGTTCAAACTTTAATACCTGCTATATCAAACTGCTCTCCATTCAATCGGAAATTATTGAATGGATCAACACAGGCCACCCCAGAAATAGGTGGCAATTTTGACACAAGACAAAAACACGTCAACCACTAGTTGAGTAGGGATATAAACAGGATACAAATGAATAATTAATGATATATATATATATATATATATATATATATATATATATAAAGAGAGAGTGAAAGAGAGAGAGAGAGAGAGAGTTGGGATCCGGTGAGAACTCATAAATATTTGAGGTTTGAGGATTGTAATATAATATCACGAAAAATTAGACCTGTCGAGAAAAAAAATTAATTTTTTTTTTAAATTTTTTTTTTTTTTTTTTTTTTTTTTTTTTTTTTTTTTTTTTTTTTGTAACACCCGGAATTTACCGATTACATATTTTAAATTATTTTGATAATTAATTAGACTAATTATGATTTTTAAACTTATTTTTATAAAATATGAATTTTATAGTATAATATGTATATTAGCAATAATAAGTTCCGTCTTGAGTGTATAGTAGCCTTAAGACGTGTTTTAAGTCGAAACCGACTCAAATTGAGCATTTATGGGCCTAAGTCGCTTATTGGGCCTATTTCCTCCTACACTCTTTCATAAACCCTTATTTCTTCACCTTTCACCTTCATTTTCTCAGCAAACATAAACCCCTCAATCACCATTGTGGTCCTTCTTTCAATTCTTCACCAAAATCCTCATAACTTCTTCGTTTTTAGTCCGTTTCGAGTGCCGTTTGCGCCATTCTTCTCCTATCATCGTCCCTCATCTTTCTATGTAAGAAAAAGCTCGCCTAGAAGAAATCCGAAATTCTGTCCCGTCTCGAGTAGTCTCGAAATTCGTGTCTAACTCGTTCCTTTGTTGTTTAGGTGGAGATTTGGAAGTCCCGGAAGAAAATAATTGCATTATTAAGGATTCTCACGAAGATTTGGAAGCAAAAGGTAACGGTGAAGGGTTACTCGACTTTACATCGATTTTATATGTATACATGTGTGTTTAAGTGTAGAATATGTTGTTTTATGATAAGGGTTGTGTTCTTTATATGTTATTGATGTTTTATTCTCAAGTTTGATGAAGAATTGGTTGGATGTTTCATATCTAGCCAATGTTTGTCTTATGAGGATGATAATAATGATGAATTCCTGTTCAATAGGCTATTTACTTCATTTTTCTCATATTACATTGAATGTTCAAATGAAAGTTATGGGAATTGTTATATGTAAACTATTGATGGATGAAATTGGTATATTTTGGATGGTTGATGGTTTGTATGTTGTATTTACATCTTATACGTGTTTACCGTCTCATGAAAAGTTGTAAATTATGTTAGAGATATGTTATTTGGTTCGAAATGGTGATTTCCGTGTACAGGGGTCCCCAGCCGGTGGGCCGGCAGCCGGTCCATTGGCCGGCTGGGAACCTTCTGTTTGTTGTTTCTCGAAGTCTTGGAAAATAAGCGTCAGGTGCCTCCAGCCGGTTGACCGACAGCCGGTCTGCTGCCGACTGAGAGCACCCTGGTGGGTTTTTGTTTGTTGGAAGCTTGGGTGTTGTCCCAGCCGGTGGACCGGCAGCCGGTTGACTAGTCAGGAGCACACCTGTGTGAGTTTTTCATATTTTGCCTGTCGTCCCAGCCGGTGGGCCGACGGCCGCTTACTGGCCGGCTGGGAACATCCTGATTGGTTTTCTTCATTGTTTCATCATATGTTCCTTATGCCTTGTTAAGATGAATTATTTACACTTTATTCTCATGTTGTGTTATCAAATGAGTATGTGTATATTATTTGGTATGTGAATCAGTTGGGGTTTACCTTCCGGTTTGATTCTATCGAGTCTTGAATGTGAAGGATAATCCGTAAGTGAATCGGTTGGGGTTTACCTTGCGGTTATGATTGAGCTACCTCTATGATTAGACTTCCACTTAGATCTTCCGTCCTATTGTGGTTTACCGATTGGGGTACTCGATTGTGTCGAGTCTTGGATGTGGAGGTTTATCCACATGTCGGATCGGTTGGGGTTTACCATCCGAGAGTCTGGATCCAGGTCTTAGGCTAGAATGTATCTAGGTAGTCATTCTACCAAGGGTTGTATATGTCTAGTCGGTGATTTTCTTTCATGGCGTTGTGTAGTCATCGATCGTGCTTCTTTAGATTACGTACTTCCT
>VHZZ01010020.1:60602-72080 GCA_009801015.1 Silene noctiflora | reverse complement strand
ATCACCACCGTCCTACGACAGTAACGTCAAACTCTAGCAAGCCAATCGTTACCGATATGTGTGGATCAGTTGACTATATATATGAATGAATCATCACTTACATATTCTTATTGAGATTATAACAATGATATTTAAATCATCGTTGTGATCGCACTATTGTTGAGGACACTTACTCCAACAGTCTTCACTCGGAATTGGATCCATAGATAGTTTTTCCACGAATTTGGAAGATATAAAAGACAATGTTACGCCAGTATCAAATAAAATGAGACAAGGGTGATCACAAATCGAGAACATACCTGTGATGATATCGGGATGTGCGGCGGCCTCGGCTCAGCTCAGCACGAAGATAGTCCCTCTTGGCTTATAATTAGCGGTAGGATCATCTTTCTTCTCGGGGCACTCACTCATGCGATGACCCGAATTCTTGAAATTGAAACATATTAAAGGCTTCCCGTAACATCCAACTCCGGGGTGATAAGCTTGCTTGCAATGGAAAAATTTCCTAGCCTTGTCGAAGTTGTTGTTGCTTGGTTGAGGGGCTTGGCCACTAGTCACTTGAGTCCTTGGCACGAATTTCTTCTTGTTAGCATAAGAAGAGGATGAAGGAACAAATGGTCTTTTACCATAGAAATTGGAGCGGTAAGCTTGAGAGGTAGCTAAAGACTTGGCTTCTTCATCAATGGCCTTCAAAGAACTCCCGGCCCATATAACATCGTCATACACCTCCACAAAGGATATAGAGTTCCTCCTCACCATACTTTCCACTTTCGTATTGAGCTTGTTTTTGTAGAAGTGCACTCGGTATTCTTCATCCTTCACGAATTTTGAAACAAAATGAGCAAGATCGTTGAATTTATCAGTATACTCTTGGACGGACAACTTCCCTTGCTTGAAATCCATAAATTCTTTGAGCCTTTGTTGCTTGAGCTCTTTAGGGTAGAAACGAGTCTCCAACATTGTCTTGAAGCGGCTCCAATCCACATAAGGGTCTTGAGTAGCGGTAGGACCCGTCAAGGTCTACCAACGATCGGCCTCCTTCACAAGAAAGTGAGAGGCAAGCTTCACTTTATCTTGGTCTTGAACTTCATAGAGGGAGAAGTTCTTCTCCATGTCGCGGAACCACTCCGAAAGAAACAACGGGTCAACCTCTCCTCCATAAGTCCTAGCATTATTTCTTGAGAGTTGACTTGCTATCCATGCAAAAATTCCTTGACAATTTCCTTGATGAGCGGGAGGATTGGGAATAGCATGATTCACACCTTGTTGATTTTCATGAATTTGTGAGAGGGCTTGCATGATCGTGTTCTCCACGTTTGTTGGCCTTACCATCTTTTGCACAAAACCAAACAAGTTAGAACCTATCACATAGCACAAACAAATAGGCTACCATATTAGGTCCTTAGTTCTACCCCACACTCTCATTCATTATTTTCATGGCCAAGTATTGTTTAAAGGGTTCGGGAGCACGTGTGTGCGTCGGGATCATCAATGCTCTGATACCAACTGTGACACCCCGCTATTTAGGACGCCAAATATTAGCATAAAAGAAAGGATACGCAGTGGAAAATACTACATTTTTAAAACTTTTCAAACTCCAAAAGTGAAGAGTCACTAACATAAATAAACGGAAACAAAGCGAATGTAATAGTTAGGTTTTACAAATCCCAATAAACAAGTTTTGGGGAAAACATATTGTTGAATCCTCACATATCCCAAGAATGACAATAGTTCAAAGGTAAGTCTAAAATATGAGAAGAAAAGGCCTAGGGTGCATGCTCGCTAGCCCACCAGTCTCCTCCATGCAACACCAACCTGCACCTGTTATCCATGTAAACATGAATGCCACAGTCGGTGGGGAGTAACTCAAGGTTCTCCCAACCATAATACATCAAGATAAACATAATCAAGCACATTCACATATGAGGCACACGTAATGATTGTAATCAATGAAAAACATTAGACATTAAACATTAACAAGGGCGGTAGACGAAAAAATGAAGGATGAGAGAAACGTTAACAAACCAATATACTTTTGAAATATAACAACCAAACATGAGTACGTAATCTAAGTAAAGATTGTCTACTACACAACGCCATACAAGACTCCAAACCACACTTAGACAATAACACAACCCTTGGTAAGACGACTAGCTGAGTACGTCTTAGCCTAAGACCCGGATCCAGACTCTCGGAAAATAAACCCCTTTCCGATTCGACATGCGGTATAATGGTCCGCACCCAAGACTCAACAATCATCAATCGAGTCCCTCAGTCGCTAAACCCACGAAAGCGGTGGAAGATCTAAGGTAGAAGTCAAGCATAGAGGTAGATATAAGACAAACCTTCACGGATACGACTCACATCAAAACCCACATAAGAGGACTCATATATGAACCTTATATGACAACTCATGTGAATAAAACGTAAAAAATTCATACATATATCATTCATTAAACATATGAACGAATACGAAATAAAATAGAGAAGCAGGGACTCACAGCCGGTCCAGTGAATCGGCTGCCGGCCAACAGGCTGGGCCACCCTGCCAAACAATTTTTTCCAAAAACATATAAGAAACCTCCCAGCCGGCAGTGGACCGGCAGCCGGCCCACCGGCTGGAAGAACAATCAAATACCAAAACCCAAACACGAAATAGAAACTTCCCAGCCGGCCTATTGACCGGCAGCCGGCCCACCGGCTAGGTATACCTGGCATTTGCAAAATAATTACAACTTAAAGACTACTCCCAGCCTGTTTGTGGACCGGCAGCCGGTCCACCGCCTAGGACACACCCAACACCAAATTTGAACCAAATAAAACAGAATGTTCCCAGCCGGTCTATGGCACCGGCAGCCGGTCCACCGGATGGGGACACCTATATACGATTTCAGCCAATTTTCATACAACATGTTTTCAAACTTAATTTCTAGCATGCTTATGAGACGGAAACACGTATAGGACATAAAAATCAGCATGTAAACCAACAACCATCCAAGATATGTCCATTTCTTCAACCAATAGTTTACATTTACACAATTCTCATGAATTCTTGAGAAAGTAAGTGTCATACACGACGAAGATGACAAATTTATCACAATTTAACCATGAAAACAACTAGTTATCCAACATTCACATAAGATGAACATATTAAACCACAACAAGCATGAAATAACACAAAGTATGTAAATTTTCCAACTTTAACATGTAGAACACCAAATTACCCCAAGTAGACATGAAATTCAGGTGTAATCTCGAGTAACCTATCATCGTTACCTTATGCTTCCTAGTCTTCGAGTGAATCCTCAATGATGTAACTATCTTCTTCCGGATTCTCCAAATTCTCACCTAAACATAAAAATAAATGAGTTAAATGAAGAATTCACCCCATAAGGTAAGAGAGGGATTTCGAAAATGCTAAAGGAGGAAGAAAGACGGTTCCTTTTTTACTTACAAACAAAGGTGAATGAAAAAAGGAGAAGAATGGCACGAAAACAAAAAGATTTGATTGAGAAATGAAGAAGTTATGAGGATTTTAAGTTTGAAGAATTTTGGGTGCAACAATGGTGGAATGAGAAATGAAGGTTTGCTGAAAGTTTTAGAGGAAGGATAAGATATATGAGGGTTTAAGTGGAGAAATGATTAGTTTATGGGTCCAAATCAAACCTTGGCCCATTACAACTCAAAATGAGTCGGAATTAACTTAAATTACGTCTTAAGGTACGCTAAAGACGGAACATAATATTATAGTTATATATTTTATACACTAATATATATTTTACTCAAAAATAGGTTTTAAAKGTAAATTAATTTAATTAAATAGCTAAATTACTTTTAAAACCGTTGACAAAATTCTCGGGTGTTACAGATGTGCTTTGGAGAAGGATCCATTAAATTGGGCCACCATATGGTTGTGAGTTCAACCACCCAAAGACAGAGTGATGATCACCCCAAAAAAGCTATTGTCTAGAGGTTAACCAGTTGCCTAATAAGCGGTTGGCGAAAGCAAAGGACATTAGCAAGAGAGGGACAAACCCCATCTAAACTTTTGAAAATGTGAAAGTTGAATGAGGTCAAGTTTTGAATGCTAGTCAAATCCACTTTTGTTTAAAAAATTGATCATTCCATTCCCAAAAACGTTTTGTTATGCCACCTTGTTAAGCTTGGGACGATCCTTGGCCTTTACACTTATAGAGAATCCGAGACTTGTCATGTCATATGCCACTANAAACGTTTTGTTATGCCACCTTGTTAAGCTTGGGACGATCCTTGGCCTTTACACTTATAGAGAATCCGAGACTTGTCATGTCATATGCCACTAACTTCATAGGGATCATCCTTCTATCAAATCTGATCGCCCATGACAAAAGCATTTAGCGATTGTGGACAAATGTAGCCTATTTTGACATCACTTGGAGCTGACTTGTTCGTATCCTCTTAAACTTAGTGGCTTGGAGAACTAGTATCTATGGCGGAGTGTGTGCCCTTGTATTGCTTCCCATTTAGTTGATTTCCGCCACTTAGATGGGGAAAGTGGCTATTGTTTTGTAGATGCATCCCTTGTTTTGTTTATGTGCTTTATGTAGGATGATCGTCATTTTGGCAAGCCCCACATTACCTTTCAAGAAGGCATTCTACCTCATGGATGTCGTGTTGTAAGTTGAAGGGGAATAGTGAGACCCGCTAATTGTCTCACATCGGCTATGTTGTTCGATTAGTTAAATAAAGGTCTTAGTTTTAGTCACCTTTTTACTCGGGACGAGCAAAGGTTCGGTTTTGGGATATTTGATGTGACTCGTATTTATGCACATTTAGTCCCCTAAATAGCATCCTTCTACATGCTTTTATGTATGACTTAGGGTCGTTTCTTATCTTTAGCTACCTATTTGGTATTCTATGAGGTTTTGGTGCTTTTGGTAGGAGAAGAGTGCCAATCTTGCATTCTCGGAGCATTTCGGAGCTAAATTGATCGCATTCAATGACCAAACAACAAGGAGGGACCGAGACTAAAGACCGTAGTGATAGAAGAAGTATTTAGGCAATGAAGAGGAGCCTCCACGAGTCCAGAGGAGCCCCCACGAGTTGAGGGGCAGCAAGAAGCATGGAAGTTGCAGGTTAACTCGTGCGAGTCCAGCCCAACTCGTGTGAGTTCCCTAGGACTCGCGTGAGTCCGCCAAAAGGATGCTTTCTCGTTCAAAGTAAGGACTCCCACGAGTTGCTCTGGCTCTAGCATTTCCTTGGATCTTCTTAAGGGGCCTAATCGTCATTTAAGCCATTAGTTTCCCCTAATACTTGTACTTAGTATAAATAGCTTATGTAATTCGAGAAAGAGGAGACATCCTTAGACACTCCCTCTTAGCTTATGTACCACCCCCATACACCAAGGTACCTAAACAAGGACTACCCCAATGTATAGAGGTGCTACCATCTCGGTTTCTCGAGGTAGTATGCATCATAGTAACCTTAATGAAACAAGTTCAATAAGATAACTTTAACGAAAAAGGATTACAAGTCTTAAAAGMAATACAAATCCCAAAACTCCAAAAGTGACCATAAAACTGTAAAAATATTGTATCTAAACTCAGCGAAAGCTAGACTACAAAATATGTGGTGACTCTAACTCGTCTATGTCCTGCAAGCCACATCAACATCCATCACCTGTTAAGCCAACTGCTCACCATTCCCGAATGGATCACCACAGTTTTGAAAACAAAGACGGGGTCAGTCAACTGCATAACTAATATAACATCACAATAACATAAGCCAATACACATCCAAATCAAACTGTAATATCCATCCTCCAAACTCCATAGTAACCAGTAATAGAATACACACCAAGGTGTGTAGCCTTGCCAGATTACCCATCGCAACAGGTAATCCACGCCGCTAGTGGGGACCGCAGCCTTACCACCAAAATCCTCGCTTATCGCAACGAGGGAACACAGATCATTAATATGCACATCCCCCCTTGTTACAGGAGCCACAAGAGGCAAACATAGAGTTAGAACCATCTCCCGAAAATGGCTCCACAACAATACCAAAAGCCAAACACAATAAATCTCAATCAAATAATAACAACAATAAACTGTCACACTACAGCTTATACCAATGACGCAATCAACTGAGTAGGGAAACCCTGTAATACTTGGGATTTTCTAAGGTCTCACTCGGTCGATTACACGGCGTACTAGACCTAGTAGGGGGTCAGTCAGTCGAGTGAACTCGACCGAGTGGAGATGGTCTTATTTGAATAGCCACTGCCTTGTCCACTCGATCGAGTAAAAGGGTGTACTCGACCGAGTACTCGAGCTACTCGATCGAGTGGACCGCACTCGACCGAGTGCGACTGAGCACTTAATCGAGTGTTGTCGCTGTCACTCGGATCCGCACCATAGTGCTTTGTGGGACCTATCCTTTTATTTTTTTTCCTTTTGTTACCACCTCACAATCAGTCACCAACCCTTATCCTTTCATTTCAAAAACCCTCAAATTTCTCTCTAAAAAACTCATCCTCTTGTTGATCAATGTGTGGTGAAGATTTTTCTACCAACTTTCTCTGTTCATACTTGGAGTTGTAAGTTAATTTTTCCTTTTATTTCCTCTTTTAATTAGTATAGTAAAGCTTAATTTGTTGGGAGATTTATCTTAAGGATTTAATTAGGGTTTGACCTAACTAATAAGGGACTAATTAGGGGATTAGTAAGTATTATTGTTGTATTATTATTGTGTTGTGATAGATAGCTATATATTATGTTGGAGGAGGCTTCATAGAGGAGCATTTCTATCTTGGGTGCTTGTGTGTGTGAAGAATAACCAAAGGTAGGATTCTCCCCACTAAGCCTTGGTAATATGGATGTTTTACAATGCATTTAATTCATGAATTTCACATATTCCATGTTAGTGGCATAAGAACAATCATATTGGTAATTAGGGTTTCATGAATTGTGATGGAATTACTTGGTTATGTTGGTATTTTGGCAATTGGGTTTGTGCATGTCATTATGGATTGCATTATAACATGAGGATTGGGGAAAGGTTGGGTGAATTCATTATTATGCCTTTTTTCAAATGATTTAAATGGATGCATGTGAACTTTATTTGCCTTATATGCATTATTGGGCACTTGTGTTGTATGGTGATGTTGGATGGTGGTAATTGGTGGAGGTTGGTGACTATTTTGGAGACATAAGCCGGTTGGGAGACTGTCTTGCGCTTGAGTCGCCTCTTGGAGCTTCCTACTCCAAGAAGGATGTGCACATTTAGGGCTTGACTTATGGAGGGGCAAATGTGGTTGAGACATGTCGCCTGGCAGGAGATATGAGTCGCTATCAGGCCCGGTACCACCGACCTGTTCGGAGTACCTTTGTACGGGTTGCGGTCCGGGTTTTTTTGGTGGTGGTGCTGCGGTGCCATCACCGAGGTATGGATACGTCTGGGAGTGTCCCGGTACTGGTGTGGTGTTTGTGGTGCAGAGCGTCATTCATATCCTTATTGTATTGAACTAATCATCATACCATGCATTTATCTAGTCTTCTTACATTCATATCATCTTGTTAGACGTTTATATTGGCTTGACTACCCAAAAGGAGTTTCAACATCTGTGTCGATCTATATGGTGATTTCTGCCCAATTGGGGAGCAATGAATTGACAGGTTGCACTTGCATTTCTTTGGGGTTTGGAGTGGTATCGTTATAGTGTCTTCTCTTTCGTTATTATATTTTTGACTAAACACAAGACTCCACTTTAATTCAATATGGCTGTATAAATTCGGGGATTCGTGTTGTATCCCACGACTTGTATTTAATCTCTTAACTAAACTTATCGAGTTCCCTTTTATTTGTTTTAATAACTTGTTATAAATTGCAAATTGTCGAAACTCGCACTACAAAGCTAGGGAAACCTTGTAGCCTCTCCGTGAGTCGGGGTGTCCTAGAGGAAGGCTCTCGGATTTTGGGGTGTTGAAAACCCTACCTGAATAGTAATCCAAGAAAAAGTACGGCAAAGCAGTCTAGAAAGACTCCTCTACGAAGTCTTCACCTATTATGATATCAATCAATCAATACCATCACATGAAAAACTTTTTATTCACCCTAAACCCCCAAATAACCCAATTAGGGTTTGTCTAATCTTAACAAAACAACATAATTACGAAAGTAGATGACATACCCAACGATTAACGAAAGCTAGAAGCGAAAACCCCGTAAAACGAAGAACCCTAGCCTTGGAATGATGAAGGCGGCAAGGGAAGCAGTAATGTCGTTGTCTCCTTTTTGTGAAAAGTGTTTTAAGCGATTAATAAAATGATTTAAGTTAAGAATACCTGATTACATATGCTTCCCATGTTACATTAATCAAACCGCGGAAAATAACGTAATGGATCGGATACTCGATCGAGTACACGACACTCGACCGAGTATGCCACACTCGATTGAGTGTCCACATACTCGATCGAATACAAACAAAACAAAAGCCTGACAAAACCAACATGCCACCTACTCGGTTGAGTAACCTAGGACCAGAAATCTGATGTATTACAGCTTAGATTAGTTTAATTACATCTTAATTCTTTCCTTGTTATTCAAGAAATCTTAGATCTAGTTTGTAATTGAAGAATTCTTTGGTTTTAGATTGGAGAATTGATAAGTCTTCATCATTAATCAAAGCTTTCTTCTATTGTTCTTCCATTTCCTTGTTCATATTAAGTTGGTATAATCCTCTTACTCTTTACTTAATCATTTACTTACTCTTTTGTAAATTGTTTCTTTCTATCATTATGTCTATGCTTGTTAAGATGATTGACACCATTTATGACATGTTTACCATGATGATGTGTGAGTGGTCCTCTAGCTAGGGTTAGTGGGGGATTAGGGGAATAACCCTAGGTTATATCTATGCTTGATGAGTTCATATGAATGATTTTTTGTTATGTTATTCAACTTATGCACATGTTATTTTTGATGAAATGCTTAATTGACAACCTAGCATGATTCTCTATGATCTCTTTACAAGACTTGTAAGACATAAATCAACTCGAGGATTGTTAGATCATACATAGTGTTGAATAAGGAGAACTAAGTCGTTTTAGGTGTCGTAAGCTACAAATCAACTCGAATCCAAGACCTAAGTCTCTCTAGTGATTGTAAGATATAAATGAACTCGATCCCAACATAACTACAATCATTTATCGGATTCATTGCTATGATCATACCATATTTTCCCTATGAACCCATGACACCCTAGTGCCATTTAACAATTTTTTACATCTCTATTTTTACTTGCATGCTTTGTTATTTCATTTGTTTACATTTTCGTTGTAGTATTATAGTTTTCATATCAACCCAATTTGTGACACAAAGACATAGCTACTTGCATTTGATAACTATTTGATAAATCGTCCTTTGGGATCCGACCTCTACTTGCTACTTGCTGGTTAGTTGAGTATAAATATTGTTTGATAAGGCGTGACGACCTAGACCCTCATCACTATCACATATGTCAAACTTCTTATCTAATTAAAGATTAGGGTAAATCTAAACAAGATAGATATTTTATCTCCTTATGATTATTTAGATTTATTCTATTTGTTTACTATGATATTATTAGGTTAAAAAATGGATTAATGTCTCTTTCTTGCCCTACATGTTATACAAGAACCATGACCTTATAGGGTTTCAAAAATGAAAAACTAGATCTCCTTCTCTACTATAAATACTACRCTAACTCTTTCATTTAAAACACTTTTCAATCTTTGGAACTAAAATCTTTTGCAAACAAAACCGAGTATTTAATTTTGCAATTTAAATCTTTTGAAAAGTCGTGTTCTTCTTTTTTTGCAGTTACTTCTAATTAAATCGTTATAAGATAATAGCGCCTTCGTATTGTTTCTTACTCGTTCAAATTGTGAACACTTGAAGAACAATCTAGCACTTTCTTGTTAGCATAAGACAGTCCAGTATTTAACAATACTCAAATCGAGTTACAACTAAACTTAGTTGTACGAGTGGGTTATTTATTTTTTAATCTGTAGAAAGATACAAAAATAATTAATCGAGAATAGTGGACGTAGGTTTTTTTTTTTGGGTAAAGGTTAAGTATTATATATCAATCAAAAATATACATCGTTCTAGGAGATTACATCATCAGAGATAACTCATATAGCCATTAAAGTGTCGAAAAGGTATCAGACTATAAAATTTTAAGTGCTTAACTCTCTAATCCATTTCTCATCTGATCTCGTGAGTACTGCAGAATTCCGAGCCCAAAGTCGAGTGCATACAGCCTGGATTGTTTATTGAACTATGGCCTTTGTATGGGTAACTTTAAATGTGATCCTAGAATTGTTGTATTCATGCCATATCAAGTATACCAGCTGAATAAAATACGCACAAGTGATTCTTCAAACTAGGATGCTATGCCTCCTCGCTTTGGTATTCCAATCCACCAAATCTCTAGGATTGAAATAAAGCTTATGAATCTGCTGCAGAAGACATACACTTCTGCTACTAAAAGGATATTCAAAGAACATATGTCCATGATCCTCATCAGCACCACAACACAAGTAACAGGCTAAATTGATATTACTTCCCATACGAATAAATTTATCACTAGTGAACAATCTTCCAAGAGCAGCAACCCAGTCAATAAAGGAAGCCTTTGGTATATTCATTGCATTCCAGCAAACTTAACACCATTTAACCTTAGGTTTAGGATTCCTCAACCAGTGATATCCCTCCTTGACTGAATACTCAGTAGATTGTCCATGCCACAAATTTGAAGTGTAGGCAGGATGAAACAATTTCATGGTATGAGCTATTTTTTCCAAGACTAACTACAGTCAACAGGGGAGATTAGTTAGTCCAATTTGAACCTTTCAGATATACATGATTGACCCATTTTACCCACAAGTGGTCCTTCTTTGATGAAATCCACCATACATACTTTCCAAGTAGATCTTTATTCCATAGTTTAGGATTTTTTGTCCCTAGGCCCCCCTCTGCTTATGGGGTATAACAGGTATCCCAATTTACAGATGGGGCACGCATATACAAATACATGCCTCCCCACATAACGTTCCTGCAAATAGCATAAATCTTATTCATGATGCAATTGGGAATTAAGAAGATATTGGCCCAGTAAGAGTGCAAAGTATGAAAAACAGAGGTAACCAGTGTGAGTCTGCCTGCATAAAATGATAAAACCGTATTAAGACGACATGCATGTGAATAACAATGCTCTGATACCACTTGTTAGTTTAGACCACATTTTAGATACTCTAATATAACATGAAATTACATTAATTTTATTTTATGTGATCTACATGCAAGAATAAACTATAAAGAGATGGTTTAAAACCATCTTAAGATGAAAATAATTACATTGCCATTAAGGCAATTTGGGCACAACTCAAGGTCACCTACCTTGATGTTGTTCTTGAGCTAATGTTGTGGATTATCCTCCAAGACTTCAACCTAGAAGTC
>VHZZ01010015.1:23476-35053 GCA_009801015.1 Silene noctiflora | reverse complement strand
GTATTCTTATTTTGAGTTTTACAATGATATTTAAATCATGTGATCGCACTATTGTTGAGGACGCTTACTCCAACACTTCGAGGTTTTCTATACATGCTGGTGAGAGTGTATGGTTTAATGGGAGGTGGTGTATACCAGAGGATGCTGAGTTGAAGAAAGTGATTATGACTGAGGCTCATTGCACACCCTATTCAGTACATCCGGGAGGTGACAAACTATATACGGATTTAAAGAAGACTTTTTGGTGGCCCGGAATGAAGAAAGATGTTGCTGAGATCGTGGCTAGGTGTTTGACTTACCAGAGAGC
Organism: Silene noctiflora; assembly: GCA_009801015.1. Lineage (NCBI taxonomy): Eukaryota > Viridiplantae > Streptophyta > Magnoliopsida > Caryophyllales > Caryophyllaceae > Silene > Silene noctiflora. Next base: position 34,746 of record VHZZ01010015.1, on the reverse strand, counting down.
CAAGAGGGAGCATCGGAGACCGCAATGTGATATTGAGTCACTCGAGGTACCTGAGTGGAAATAGGAGTCGATATCCATGGAATTTATTGTGGGGTTACCGAGGACTTAGAAGGGTAATAACATGATATGGGTGATGTCGATTGTCTGACGAAGCCAGCTCATTTTATTCCAATGAAAGATACTTGGAGTAAGATTCAGTTGGCTAATGGGTATAAGAAGAATGCAGTACGACTACATGGGTACCAAAGGATATTGTGTCGGATCGTGATGCGAGGTTTATTTTTCGGTTTTGGCAAGAGTTACAGGAACTCATGGGGACTACTTTAAAGATTATTACAACATTTTACCCTGCAACAGATGGGCAAACTGACAGGACTATTAAGACCTTGGAGGATATGTTACGGGCTTGTGTGATGGAATTTGGTGGTAGCTGACACTACAACGAAAACGCGGAAAGTTGACGACAGTTCCGACGGAAAAACAATTCCGTCAGCTAAGAGCGGGAAACTGACAGAATTCTGACGGAAACGTGACGGAAAAATTTCCTGACGGAATATCCGTCACAAACCGTCAGAAAAATTTGGCGCGTTGTCCTCTAGATTTGATAGAATTTTCTTATTATAACAGCTATCACACGAGTATTGGGATGTCACCATTCGAGGCACTCTATGGGAGACGATGTAAGAATCTCGTGTGTTGGGATTATAGCGTTGAAGCTGTGGTTTTGGGACCGCAAATGGTGCAAGATATGGTTGAACAAGTGTATTTTATTAGACAAAAGATGAAGGCGGCCCAGGATCGGCAAAAGAGCTATGCGGATTTACATCGTAGGGAAATTGAATTTCAAGTGGGTGACAAGGTTCTTTTGAAAGTGTCACTTATATGTGGTGTCATGAGTTTTGGCAAGCGAGGGAAGTTCATAGGGCCTTATGAGATTTTGGATCGGGTAGGTGAAGTGGCTTATTGCCTAGCTTTGCCACCAGCTCTTGATTGTGTGCATAATGTGTTTCATGTATCGCAACTCCGGAAGTATGTGAGTGACCCATCTCATGTGTTATAGGTGGAGAAAATTGAATTGGATGAAGCACTTACGTATGTGGATATGCCAAAGGAGATTTTGGATCGTAAGGTACGAAAGACATGAAATGGGTAGACCACTTTTCTTAAGGTATTATGGTCTAACCATAATGTTGAAGAAGCTAGATGGGAACCGGAAGAACTAGTTAAGGAGTGTCATCCACATCTCTTCAATCAGGTATGTTTGGTTCCGGGGTCATAACCTCTTTCTTTTTTTTTGGGGGGGGGGGGGGGATAGGAGATGATCGCGTGTGTTTTTGGGACATTTTGAGGTCGGTTTTGGTCATGTTTTGGGCTACTTCTTCCTCTTTTGCGTCATGTATTGATTTAGCTGGTGTTGTTTTTAGTTTTATTGTTTAAGGGTAGGGGAGTTGTGTTTATCTTATGCCGATATAAGTGTAAAATTTGAGGAGGAAGTTCGTTTTTAAGGAGGGAAGACTGTAATACTACTCAGTTATATAAGTCGAGTGCTCGGTCGAGTAGGTAGCACTTGACCGAATACGTTCTGTGGGGTGTTTGTCCAGGCTTCTGCCTAAGGCCGAGTTGTTGAAATACACGGTCGAGTATCGCGTACTCGACCGAGTGTCCGGTCTATTTTGGGTTATTTCCTCGGTTTGATTAGAATGATAAGGGAGTTATATATTTCGCTAATCACTTCGTTAAACAGTTTCAGAAACCTAAAAACATTTTTACTCTTTTCCCCAATCATCATAATCACCTTCTATCATCTTTTGTGTTTTTTATGAAGAATTTGGAGTCTGCACTTCTGTGATCAACGACATTAGTAATTAATTATCATTCCTATCAGTTTTATTGCTTTTGAGTAAGACTGAGTAAACCTAATCTGAGTAATTAAGGGGAATGGGTTAATTAGGATTTTATCTTGATGTTAGCATTGTTGTATATTAATGTTAGGTGAGGATTTCGTAGAGGAGTAGTTCTAACTCGTCATTGTTGCTTGGTGATCGTATTTGCTAGTCAGGTAGGGTTTCCCTACTCAGTTCTCTGTATGATTGATTATAAGTTGATATGAAATTGTATGATTATCGTTAATATGGATTTAATGTGATGTTAGTGATATTGGTAGTGTTGATTGTGGAGCCATTGTCGGAATATGGTCTTCACCTTCATGTTCGCTTCTTGTGGCTCCCATCACACGGGGGTGTGCACATTAATGATCTGGATGTGCTCATTGTGATAAGTAAGGCTTTAGGTGGCATGGCTTCGGCCTACCACTGGCTGGGATGGGTTACCTATTACGATGGGTAACCTGGCAAGGATACTCACTACGGTGTGTAGTCGTGTCCGGGTTGCGGTTCAGATACCCATTCTTGGAGTTGGAGATGGTTTATTGTCCAGGAACTATTGTATTGGTTGATGTTAATTAGTTGTCTTATGATTGATTGTATGATTGGCTGGCCCTTGTGGTTTTTCCAAAACTGATGTGATCCATTGGGAAATGGTGAGAAGGTGATTAACAGGTTTTGATGACTGAGCTTGTGTTAGACCTGGATGAGATGTCGTTATGTCTAGCATATTCGTTTAGCTTCCGTTGAGTTTTATTGGACAGTTGTCTTTTGGGAATTTCAGTTGTTTTGTATGTCGATTTTGGATCCTGTAAACGCTTTTAACTTTACCTTGCATTAATAATTGTTTGTTTATTGTCTTTTTGACATGTACTACCTCGGGAAACCGAGATGGTAACGCTCCTATGTGCTAAGGTAGGCCCTCGTAAGGCACTTTGGTAGATGGCGGTAACAAAGGGAATTAGAGTGTCTTACTGAGGTTTTTTTTTGTGAACCTCAAGGTTAAGATCATTGCAGCTTCAACCTTAAAGTCGTATTTGAGGAAAGGATGTCCTATGGTTTTGTGTCATGTGTGAGATACCCGCGTGGAGGAGTCGTTAGCAACAAGTATACCAATTGTGGGGGGATTTTGAGTATTTCTTTCCGGAAGAGATTCCGGGATTACCTCCTAAGTGAGACATTGACTTTAGTGTGGAGGTTAAACTGGGAATGAGACCTATATCTAAGGCCCATTACCATATGGGACCGAAATAATTGGAGGAACTAAAGAAGCAGCTGAATGAGTTACTAGACAAGGGGTACATCAGAATGAGTGTTTCACCTTGGGGCACGCCAGTGTTATTTTTGAAGAAGAAGGATGGAAGTTTGAGGTTGTGCATCAACTACAGAGATTTGAACCATGATACCGTGAATAATAGATATCCTTTACCAAGGATTGATGATTTGTTCCATCAGTTGAGTGGGGCAGGGGTGTTCTCAAAGATTGATCTGCGGTTGGGATACCATCAGTTAAGGATTTAGGATGAAGACATTCCTAATACATATATCCGGTCGAGATATGGTCACTATGAGTATGTGGTGATGCCTTTCGGGTTGACTAATGTGCCAGCAGTGCTTATGGATCTCATGAACTGGGTCTTCAGTCCGTTTTTAGACAAGGTCGTAGTGGTTTTCATTGATTATATTTTAGTCTATTCCTAGACTAAAGAGGAGCATCAGGAGCATTTGAGATTAGTCTTGCAAACTTTGCGAGATAATGAGCTATATGCTAAGTTATCTAAATGTGAGTTCTAGTTAGAGAAGGTTGCATTTCTGGGCCATGTGATTTCCAAGGATCGGGTAGCAGTTGATCTAAGCAAGATTGAAGCAACGTCAAACTAGGAAGCACCGAAAAATGTGGCTGAAATTCAGAGTTTCTTGGGTTTGGTCGGGTATTACAGACGGTTTGTAAAGGATTTCTCCAAGATTTCTAGACCTATGACGACATTGATGAGGACGAAGAATAGATTTTGTTGGGACGAGATAAACATTTATGGGAGAAATATCGGAAACCGAAATGGACCAAATGGACTATATGTATTGTGTGTGACACATATATGTACTGTCAACAACCCACTACTTTTTGTTGGAGTTCATTTGTTTACATTTGGTTTCCTATATATACCCCAGTATTGATACACATTAGGGGTTGAATTTTAAGAAGAAAAAAAAAACACAAAAAAGTGGTCATTTGAAGAGACACAAAGGAAGGAAAAAACTCTTATTTTCTTCATCTTGTTCATCAAGTTGTTGATCAAATCTCATCAAAATAATTACAAATTATAATATACATCAATAATATTATTAGTGTAATAATATTACATATATTATACAAATCTTCTACAAATATTATCTAGTTAATAAATTTGTAGGATTTTGGGTTAGTCTTGGGTGARACAAGAGRAGGATTTCTACATTGAAATCTTGGAGKATYAWYMCATAATATAGCTCAAGAACAACATCAAGKAAGGTGTYCTTGAGTTGTGCCCAAAATTTCTTATAGCAATGTAAGGAAATTCTACTTATATGGTTTTAAACCATCTTTTATCTTGTTTTTCTTTGCATGCATGTGTATAGGACCATAAACTTAAATTAACTTGTAATTTAACATGTCATTAGTGTATTCTAATGAGGGTCCTTAACTAACAGTATGTCGAATCGGGAAACGTGTGTCTCGAGATTTTGGATAGGTTTAGACTAGTACCGTATTATATTATCGTCATCCTACCGCAAGGAATTGAGTCTAAGAGTAGTAAATGTCTTGCATTCATTCAGATACTTGCATATGTCATAGTCATGTGAATGAGTGACCGTATTTCTCTAGTAGTGTTCAATTGTGTGTTCATTTCTTGTCGCCCTTTTAATATGCTTATATGTATGATCCATTTATGCCTTTGCCTTTCATTCATGTTGTTTATCTTATATTATTCATATGCTATGTTATTTTATGATCTTAATTATGTTCATTTAGATGTAATATGGCTGGGAGAACCTTGAGTTACTCCCCACTGACTGTGGCATTCATTTTTAATGAATGACAGGTACCGGTTGGTGTTTCATGGGGTTGAGACTCGTATGAGCTGGCGGGCATCGACACTTTAGATGCTTACCTTTCTTAGCTTAAACTCACCTATCTTTAAACTTGTTATTCATTGGATATCTTTTGCCCATTGACTTTTAGACTTGTGGTTTGTAAAAGCTTAATTTACTTTTGCATTGAATTTGTTTATCGTTCGTTTGTGAACCCACTTGCTTTAAAAATTAAAAAGTTTTCAAAAATCCATAATTTCCGCTGCGTATTACTCGTATTTCTTTACCGTTATATAGTGGGGGTTCACATTTGGTATCAGAGCAATGATGCTCCTGACGCACACGCGTGTACCCCAACCTTAAAATTTAACTTGACCTCGAATAATAATGAATGAGAGATGGGTAGAATTAAGGACCTAAGTTGGTAGTCTACTTGTTTATGCTATTTGGTAGGTACTAACTTGTTTGATTTTGATGCCTTGAGAAGATGGTGCGACAAAGTCACGTTGACAACACGATCATGAAAGCTCTTGCTCAAGTCCTCCAAAATCAACAAAATGCCAATGTGATGCCTCAAGATGGGAAACTTCAAGGAATCTATGCTTGGGTTGCAAGCCAATTTGCAAGGAACAAGGCTAGGACCTATGGTGGTGAAGTGGATCCTATTGAGCTATCGGAATGGTTTCGTGACATGGAGAAGAATATCTCTCTTTATGATGTTCAAGAGAAGGACAAGGTGAAGCTAGCCTCTCATTTTCTTGTGAAGGAAGCTGATAGGTTGTGGACTTTAACCGGTGCTACCGTCATTTAAGACCCTACCTTTGATTTGAGCCACTTCAAGACCCTTTGTGGAGACCCGCTTCTATCCTAAGGAGCTCAAGCAACAAAGAATGAAGGAGTTCATGAACTTTAAGCAAGGAAGCCTATCCATTCAAGAGTACACCGACAAGTTCAATGAACTTGGTCACTATGCCTCTAAGTTCAAGAAGGATGAAGAAGATCATGTCTACTTCTATAAGAACAAGTTAAATCCCAAGTTGGAAAGCATGGTGAGGAGAAACTCAACAACCTTTGTGGAAGTTTATGATGGTGCTATTTGGGCCGAAAGCTCTTTGAAGGCCATTGAAGAAGATGTTAAGCCTCGTACCGCTCCTAAATCTTACCGCCCTAACTTCCATTTCAAGAGACCCTTTGCCCCTCATCTTCATAAAACTATGCCAACAAGAAGGAGTTTGTGCCAAGAGGACAAGTGTCAAGTGGACACGCTCCCCAATCGAACAACAACTTTGAGAAGGCCCGCAAGTGCTTCAATTTTAGGCCAGATCTACACCCCGGAGTTGGATGCTATGGGAAGCCTTTGACTTGTTTTCATTGCAAGAAGCCCGGACACCGCTACTATGATTTCCCTGAGAGGAAAACAACTACTCCTACTGCGAATGCCAAGCCAAGAGGAATAATATTTGTCATGAGTCGAGCCGAAGCTGCCGCCCATCCCGATATCATTACGGGTATGTTCTTAATTCTTGATCACCCTTGCCTTCTTCTATTTGATACCGGCGCATATTTATCATTTATATCTTCCAATTTTTCGGATAAACTAGCCCTTGAGCCTATTCCTAGTGAAGATACTCTTATATCCTTACCCTCTGGAGAGATTATTTCTTGTTCCCTCTCCTACTCCAATGTTCCTATATCTATTTCGGGAACTATCTTTCCCACTACCTTACTTTGTTTTCCCCTTGAGGATTTTGGTGTAATTTTGGGTATGGATTGGTTATCCAAGTACTATGCTAGATTTAAGTGTAGAGATCAAAATATTTGTCTTAAGAGTCCGATAGGTGCCCGTGTAACCTATAAGGGAACCCGTTCCCAAATGGGTGTGAAGTTGATTTCTGCTTTAAAGTTGGTAAGTATGGTAAGGAAAGGTTGGCAAGCCTACTTGTGTGTGGTGACCTCTACTTCTGCTTCGTTGCTAAATCTTGAAAAGGTGGTCGTTGTTCGTGAGTTTGTCGATGTCTTCCCCGATGAGTTGCCCAGAATTTCTCCCGAGCGTGATGTAGAGTTCTCTATCGACCTTGTACCCGGAACCGGCCCCATTGCCAAAGCTCCATATCGTATGGCGCCAACCGAGTTGAAGGAGTTGAGAAAGCAACTTGATGATATGATTGAGAAAGGTTTCATCTAACCTAGTGCCTCACCTTGTGGTGCTCTCGTTCTCTTTGCCAAGAAGAAAGATGGATCCATGAGACTTTGTATCGACTACTGTGAGCTTAACCGTGGTTCTATCAAGAACAAGTATCCTCTACCAAGGATTGAAGATTTGTTTGATCAACTCAAAGGTGCTTCTACTTTTTCCAAGATTGATTTGAGAACCGGCTATCATAAAATCCCCGTTCGTGAGTCCGATATCCCTAAGACCGCCTTTAGCACGAGATATGGACATTTTGAGTTTAAGGTGATACCTTTTGGTTTAACCAATGCTCCCGCTATCTTCATGGACCAAATGAACCACACTTTTAGTGAGTTCTTGGATAAATGTGTTGTGGTTTTCATCGACGATATTCTCATCTTTTCCAAGTCCGAGGAAGAGCATGCCAATCACCTCCTTTCCATTTTTTATGTTCTCTGCCATCAAAAGTGGTTTGCTAAGTTCTCTAAGTGTGAGTTTTGGTTGTCGAAGGTATCTTTACTTGGCCATGTGATATCTAAGGAAGGTGTTATGGTGGATCTCTCAAAGATTGAAGCCGTGGTTGTTTGAAAGAGTCCTACCGACGTTGGTGAAATCTTAAGTTTCTTGGGTTTGGCGGGTTACTACCATCGCTTTGTGAAATATTTTTCCAAGCTTGCTAGACCGATGACTCAACTTTTGAAGAAAGAGGCCAAGTTTTTGTGGACCGAAGCTTGTGAAGAGGCGTTCCAATAGTTGAAGAGAAGGTTGACTACCGCTACCGTGTTGACCCTACCCGAAGAAGGTGTGGATTTTGATGTGTTTTTTTATGCCTCTAATTTGGGTTTGGGTTGTATACTCTAGCAAAATAGGAGAGTTGTTGTCTATGCTTCGTGACAATTGGTAGTTCATGAAGTGAACTACCCTATTCATGACCTTGATTTAGCCGCCTTCGTTCATGCCTTTAATATGTGGAGACACTACCTCATTGGAGTTCCTTGCCGTATCTACACCGATTATAAGAGTTTGAGGTATATCTTCACCTAAAAAAGTTGAATATGAGACAATGAAGATTGTTGGAGTTGGTGAATGACTATGATGTGGAGTTGTTGTACTATGAAGGAAAGGTAAATGTGGTTGTCGATGCCCTTGGTAGGAATTTGACTCATTCCTTGAGTGGTATCCATGTGCTCCCCGATGACCTTTGTGCCGAATTTCGTAGATTGATCATATAAGTTGTGAAAAGTGGTATTGATTATCTTGGTGCTTTGGTTGCCGAGCCCGTCCTCTACCGTGAGATCCATGATGCCCTAGTGGATAATGCTACTTTCAAATGATTTCAAGCCAAGCTTCTTGAAGGTAATGCTAAGGATTGTGAGATTCATGCTAATGGATATCTTTGTTATCGTGGCCGCATGTCTGTCCCCGACGCCTTTGAGTTAAAGAAGAGAGTTCTTGATGAAGCTCATCTATCCCCTTATTCGATTTATCCCGGAGGAGACAAGATCTACAAAGACTTGAAGCTTCAATTTTGGTGGCCTAACACGAAGAATGACATTGTGTCCTATGTTGGAAGGTCCCTCACTTGTAAACAAGTGAAGATTGAGCATAAGAGATTTGGAGGTTTGCTACAAACTTTGGACGTTCCTTTGTGGAAATGGGAATCCATCTTCATGGATTTCGTTATGGCGTAGCCCAAGACCATTGGTGGAAAGGATGCCGTTTGGGTAATTGTGGATAGATTGACCAAGTGTGCTAGTATAGGTTCATTCCTATTAAAGAGACTTGGAATTTTGATCGCCTTGCTAGTTCCTATGTGGAGGAGATTGCTAGTTATCATGGTGTTCCAAAACATATTGTTTCGGATCGTGACCCTAGTTTTTTTTCAAGATTTGGAAAGCTTTGCAAGATGCTACGGGTAGTAAGTCTTTGATGAGAACCGCTTTTCATGCCACTGTCGATGGACAAACCGAGAGGACCATTCAAACCCTTGAAGACTTGTAGCGTGCTTGTTCCCTAGACTTTCATGCTAGTTGGGAAAAGATCTTACCTTCGGTGGAATTCTCCTACAACAATAGTTATCATGCTTCTATCAAGATGGCCGCTTAGGAAGCCTTGTATGGAAGGAAGTACTGTAGTCCGATTTATTGGGATCAAGGAAGTGATGTTCGTGATTTAGGACCAGACAAGCTAACCGAGACGATTGACCATGTGAAACTCATCCGAGAGAGAATGAAAGCCGCTTAAGATCGCCAAAAGTCTTATGCCGATGTTCGTCGTTGACCCTTCGAGTTTGAAGTTGGTGATAAGGTGTTCTTGAAAATATCTCCTATGAAGGGAGTGAAAAGATTTGGCGTGAAAGAAAAGTTGAGTCCTAAGTATATTGGACCCTATGATGTTGTGAAGAGAATTGGTGTTGTGGCTTACAAATTTGATTTACCCCCGAGTTTGGGTAAAGTTCATGATGTTTTCAATGTGTCTCAACTTAGGAAATACATAATCGGCCCTAGTCATGTGTTGAAAAATTAAATTCCCTAGCTCGAGCTAAGCCTATCTTTTGAAGAGAGACCAATTCGTATCTTGGACAAGAAGGATAAGAAGTTGAGAAGTAAGGTTGTACCTTTAGTGAAAGTCTTATGGAAGTGTGGCAATGTATAAGAAGATACTTGGGAACCGGAAGCCTCCATGCGTACCAAGTACCCTAGTTTATTTTCCTAAGGTATCTTCCCTTAGTGCCTGACATGGTTGGGCATGGAAGATCAAGGAACGGCACGGCTGGTTGGGCGCGGTGCCTTGGTTACCTCATGAGTTTGGCACGGTGGTTGCCACACCTTCAGCAACTTTCTTTCTTTCTTTGTTTATGCAATCTAGTGACTTATATTATGCCATGGGCTTGTATTGTGGACCTTGAGTGAGTCTACTATCATGGTGTATACTTATAAATGACTCGGGGTTTGGGTTATTTACGTTTGTCTCATGTTTTACATAACAAAATTCAATTCTTATCATTTGGTTATACTTTGTTCAAATGTCATGTGAATGTGAAGTATAATGTTACTCATGTTAAGTAATGATCTTATATGCTTCATATGTGAGTCCCCTTTGGTTTGTTTACGTTTCATCTCATGTTTCGTAATACTTGACTCATTTTGTTATTATTTGTTTATATTTCTTTCAAGTAACTTATAATTAAGTTATGAATCATTCATTTATGTTTCAAATGTGTAGAATGACGTACATTATTTCATATTTGAGTTATTAAATGTCATGGTCGATATTTACCTTATTTCAAGTCTGAATTGCTTGTGATAAATCTACTTCTCTTGAGTCATTATTTTCTGTTAGTATTAGACCCCTAATTAGACACTCTAATTACACACAAAATTACATTAATTTTATAATTAGAGGCCTAAGACACGTGTATGCAAATAAAACAACATAAAAGATGGTTTAAAACCATATAAGAAGAATTTTCTTACTTTGCTATAGGAAATATTTTGGGTACAACTCAAGGACACCTTCCTTGATGTTGTTCTTGAGCTATAATATGGAATGATCCTCAAAGATTTCAATATATAAATCCTCCTCTTGTCTCACCCAAGACTAACCCAAAATTTATCCTAAAATTACTAACTAGGTAATGTTTAGAATAATCTTATATAATATTAATAATATTATTACTTTGATAATATTATAAAATGTGTATATTATTTTGTCATTATTTTGATGAGGTCTTTGATCAACTAATTTTATCAAAAGTATGATGAAGAAGATGAAGATATGATGAGTTTTTTCTTCCTTTTTCCTCTCCAAAGCAGCCGGCCAAAAAGGGCTCAATTTGAGAATATTTTCCTTAAAAATACCCCTCTAATGTGTGTATATGAAGGGGTATTTATAAAATCCAAAATGTAAACAAATGATAGGAACATTTGGTAGTGGAGTTTGCCTAAACATGGGCTACTCTAACACATGTAATAAGGTGCCACAATGAGTCCATTTCGGTCCATTTCGATTTCCGACATTCGTCTCACAAATGCTTATAAGACTTATATATATTTATCTTATATAATTAAATATTAATTTAATTATTTAACACTTAAATAATATAAATTAACAAATAATGTACACTTAACTATTAAGTGACATTTTAC
>VHZZ01010012.1:44524-55163 GCA_009801015.1 Silene noctiflora | reverse complement strand
TTTCGATTAAAACTAGGCAAGGCAATGTACAATTCAAACGAAAAAAATTACACTTGAATTCGATTAAAAAGTCTTGAATTAGTTAACGTACCGATAATTCGTCATTATTAATTGATTTAGACGGTTCGTTGTTTGACATTGAATCGGAGTTCGATTAACAAGTCTTCAAATTTTTTTTTTTTTTAAGTTGGTTGTTAGGAGGATTTTGGGAGAAAATAGGGTAGAGAGAAAGTGAGAAAAGGGTAGTGAATGTCTTTTTTTTTAAAAAAACGTCGACGATTTGTTACATAACGTCGACGACGTTTTGCAGCCCCCTTATGCAAGCATATCGTTAGTTTAAAATAAAACTAGATCACTTTTTTATATATATACCTTATGTTTGCAGTTAATGATTGGATACCCAGTGTTAAGTATCCTACTGAAAAGATTTCTTCTTTTCTCGTTGTTCCTACCACAGAGAGGACATGGTCGTTCTGCTGTGGGGCGGATCGTTTCCCTCGTTGCTTGAAGACTGAAGGTACTCCCAAGGTGCCTAGGCCTGTTAAAGCTTTTGGTGCCTCAGTTTCTGGCAATAAGTCGCCTTGTTGCCTTATTATTTCTTCTTTTGTTCTTGGTTTTTCTTTCCTACTATAACTTGTCTTTATTGCTGATATAGTGCCTCATGTTGTAGCTACCAGGTCTTCTACCAGACTCGCCAGGTATGGCATGGCTGATCTTGCTGTCAGGCTTGCTAAGGTCAAAGAGGAGGGTTCCCATAGTAATGGTGAGACTGATGCTTTTATAGATCTTACTGATTTTCCTACTGCATCTTCTGCCCCTGATACTCTTGTTGTTCCTGACCCAACCAGTTCAGTGGGCCAGAAAAGGAAACAGGAGGAAACTAACATTTATGCCCCTATCAGGGAGGTCAAAGCTAGGGTGGACAACTTGGATGCTGCCAGGGAGAAAATAAAAAATCATGCTGCTATTAATTCTGCTTATATGTTTATGATGGACCCCATTGAGACTTCCACTAAAGCTGTTGTTGCGGCGGATCATGTTGTTGGTCTCCTGGTGAACGCCCTTGGGTCTATGCAGGAGGTATTTGTCTTGGCATAGTTTTATTGTTTTTCCTTTTATCGTAGGGGATATTTTTCACCATGTTTAATACATGTCTGTTTTACAGAGTGCCTCAGCCTGTCTTGTCAATGCTTATCAGGCTGCTTCAATGGTAGCTAGGCTTGATCTTTAGGCTTCTGATTCTGATAAACAGAGGTCTGAGCTTAGCTTTGCTCAAAGGGATATGGTTGCTGTCAGGGCTGATTTGGCACGGGTGCAGGCTGAGCTTAATGCTTCTAAAGCTGAAGTTGATGCTAGTAAGGCCGAGATCGCATCGGGTAAGCATCTTCTTCAAGAGTCTTTAGATAGGAATGGGGAGCTCAACCTTGAGAAGGATGACTTGGAGTGCAAGCTTTATGATGCTTCCTTATATTTTTTTTATCAAAGTTAAGGTAGCTGCCATGTCTGAGCCTGTGGAAGCTAGGGCAGGATGGAATCCTGATGCTGATATGGCCATTGCTGCTGCCATGTATCCGGACATGCATAATCTTAGTGAAGATCAAGAAGTTGACTCTCCAGGACAGCAGGATGTGGATGCTAAGCAGGCTGATGAAGATGATGATGATACTGCTTCAAAGGGGAGCAGTAATTAATTTTAAGTACTTGGTATTGGCCCATCTAGGGGGATGTCCATGGAAAGACAATTATTTTTCTTTTGTTGTTTTGTAAAACTTGTTGGTCAGGGTGGTTGTCCCTGACCTGGATATTTTGGCGCCTTTGCCCCAGGGGGTAAAGGTTTTATTAACGAGGCTGGCCCTTGAAACCTAGTATTTATTTACTTGATCATCTTCTTGCATGCTTATGATTCTGTTAAACCTGTTTACCTGTATCTTTTAACTTGTTAACTTGTTTTGTTCAGTTGTTTGAAAAAACGGGTAATCCGGCCTGACTGGAGGGCTTATGTCCCCAGCCTGATTGGGGGGGCTTGGTATTCGACCTGATAGGAGGGCTTTTAGACAAATGGTATCGATAAAACACCTTACATCCTGTCATAGTGTTGCGTCCAGTCGGTTGTATAGATGTGCAGCAAATAGTCAGGTTAGGCATTTATTTCATGCCTGATTGGTCTGCCATTCACCGTATCTAGTGTGGGTTACCAATCTTGAAGACTTATTCATGTAACGGTATATCATGTATAATTATTCAGGATTCAAGTAATACATATAAACAAGGTTAGTTATATGAGATTCATAAAAATTTGCATATAGATTGCAAAATGATCATACAAGGCCGACACAGATTTCAAGCAATTCATGTAGAATAATGCACGTAGAACACAGATAGTTTGTAATGAATTTTTACCTTGATTAAGGCAGGGTGCCTACTTTTATTATGCATGGAATAAATATAAATAAGTTACATTCCATGATCTTGGGACTATTTCCCCTTCTAATGTTTGGAGCCTGTATGCTCCTTCACCGACGATTGAGTCAATTAAGTAGGGACCTTCCCATACAAGGGCCAATTTGCCTGCGGATTTTTTCTTTTTTTGTTTGGGAACACTTTTCGTAGGACGACGTCTCCTTCCCTAAAAACTCTAATCTTGACATTCTTATTATAGCTTCTCGCTACTGCTTGTTGGTTCGATGCTATCCTACTTTTGGCAGCGTCTCTTAGTTCCTCTATTAGGACTAAGTTGTCTTGCATCAGGCCGCTATTTGTCTCAATGTTGTTCAGGCTGTATCTTGATGTTGGTACTCGCACTTCTGCAGCTATTACAGCTTCACAACCATATACCAATGAATAAGGTGTTTGGCCAGTTAAAGTTTTTGGAGTTATCCTGTCTGCCCATAGTACCAATGGAAGTTCTTCTGCCCATCTGCATCGTCACATTTTCAACTTCTTTTTCAGGCAGTTTATGACTACTTTGTTACTCGATTCGGCCTGGCCATTTGCTTTTGGATATCTGGGAGTTGATGTTTCCCAAATTGATATTCCATTCGGTGCAAAATGCTTTGGTCTTTCTTCCAACGAATTGTGTGCCATTGTCACACACTATTGCTGAAGGGACCCCATATCTGCAGCTTTTGTTTGTCCTGATGAAGGATATTACTTCCTTTTCAGTGACCTTCCTATAGGAATCAGCCTCTATCCATTTGGAGAAGTAATCAGTCATGGCTAGCATGAATAATTTATGTCCTGGAGCTACGGGTAGCTTTCCTACTATGTCCATGCCCAACTTCATGAATGGCCAGGGTGCAGAGATTGAGTGAATTAGTTCTGATGGTTGATGAATTATTGGGGCGTGAATTTGGCAGGCTTCACATTTTGTGCAGTATTCCAAGCAGTCAGCTCTCAGGGTAGGCCAGTAGTAGCCAGTCCTGAGGATTTTGCTGGCTAGGCTTCTTCCTCCTTTTGGTTGCCACAATGCTCGTCATGTATTTCTTGGAGTACTTGTTTGGCTTCATCAGGTTCAAGGCATCTTAGATATGGTCCAGCCTGTGATCTCTTAAACAATGTATTATTTATAGTGGAAAAAGTAGATGATCTTATTCTAAAGGCCCTGGCCTCGTGTTTACCTTGAGTTAGTACACCCTGGAGGAACCGGTCATAGTATGGTTTTGTCCAGGAATTGTTGTCAATATTAACAGGGTTTACTTCTTCGGGCTTACTGATAGCAGTTTCAAGTAAATAAACAATGGGTATTTTGTCGAAAATAGTAGGGGTAAAATTTGAACCAAGGCTGGCTAGAGTATCAGCCTGGGTATTTAGGTCTCTTGATATTTGGTCAATATCAAATGAATGGAATTTAGAGCTCAGTTTTTTAGCACGTTCTAAGTATAAAATCATTTTTGTATCTTTGGCCGTGTAAATTCCGTTCATTTGATTGGCAACTAAGAAGGAGTCGGTGTTTACCTTTAGATTTTGAACACCGAGGTCTAAACATACCTTGATTCCTTCTATGAGGGCTTCATATTCAGCTTTATTATTAGTAGCACTGAATTCACAGCTCACAGCCTGAGCTAAGGTGTCCCCTTGTGCCGATTTTAGCACTAATCATAACCTTTTACCCCTTGCATTGGATGCTCCGTCTATAAACTGGGTCCATTCCTGGTCTGGAATTTTATTTTATAACTGGTTCACCTCCTTAGCCAGGTCCGATTCTAGGTTAGGGCTGAAATCAGCCACAAAGTCTGCGAAGGCCTGCGATTTGATCGCTGTCCTAGGTTCCAATTTTATATCATAGGTGCTAAGCTGAACTGACCACTTGGCCATCATGCCTGATAACTAGGATTTTTGCAGGACTGATTTAATGTTTAGATTAGTCCTGACTATTATAGGGTGACATTCAAAGTAAGGGCGAAGCTTGGTGCATGAAATAATTAATGCTAAAACGTATTTTTCAAGTAAACCATACCTCAGTTCAGCATCTAACAAGCTCTTACTTACATAATAGACTAGATGTTGTTGGCCTTCCTGTTCCTTTACTAAGACTGCGCTTACTACAGTGTTGGTAACAGACAGGTATACTGTCAGGGGTTGTCCCTTTTCTGGTTTGGCTAGTAATGGCGGAGATGACAAGTATAGTTTTAGGTCCTGGAAGGCTTCCTCGTGCTTGGGCGTCCACTGGAACTGCTTGTTTTTTCTAAGAAGGCTGTAGAATATTTTGCACCTTTCAGAATACCTGGAAATAAATCTGTTCAGGGCAGCTACTCGGCCTGTCAAATTCTGGTGTCTTTGACAGATCTTGGTGACTGCAGTTATAGTATGGCTTTTATCCGTTCAGGGCTAGCTTCTATGCCTCTCTTGGTCACCATATATCCCAGGAACTTCTCTGCAGAGACTCCAAAATGACATTTTGCAGGGTTCAGCTTCATGTTGTATTTTTCCAGGATTTGGAATGTCGTTTCCAAATGTTTCACATGATCTTCTGCATTCTTGGATTTCACCACCATGTCATCTATATAGACTTTCATGGTGTCTCCTATTTGATCTTTGAACATCATGGCAGTGTAGCAATATATGCCTCGGTCAGTAATGAATGTAGTACTCTCCTAATTAGCAGGGTGCATCTTTATCTGGTTAAACCCACTGGAGGCATCCATGTAGGGTAACATTTTGTGGCCTGTTGTTGTATCTACTATGGCGTCAATGTGCGGAAGGGGGAAATGATCCTTTGGACATGCTTTATTCAGGTCAGTGTAATCCACACAGACTCTCCATTTGCCCTTTTTATTATGCACAAAAACACCATTAGCCAACCACTCAGGGTACATTACCTCTCTAATCATACCCATGTCGAGGAGTTTTTCCACTTCTTCATTGATTATTGCATTTCTTTCTGGTGCAAATTCCCTTCTCTTTTGCTGCACAGGCTTGTAAGACGTGTCAATATTGAGTTTATGTGTAATTATATCAGCATTAATTCCAGTCATGTCAAAGTGTGACCAGGCAAACCAGGAAGATTTAGTTTTAAGAAATTCTATTAGTTCAGGCCTGATGGCGTCTGGAGCATCAGACCCAACTAGGACGTATCTGTCAGGGTACTCAGGGTCAAGGATTACCTGATCTGTTTCCATGTTTGTTGGTGCTAAATAAGTACTCCTGATAGGGTACGGTAATTGTTATGCGAGGGACTTACCTACCTTGGAAGGCTTAAGGGACTCAGTGTAGCGTTCCTAGGCTGTCTTATGCTCACCTTTGATTGTAGCTATCCCCTAGTCTGTTGATATCTTGATGCATTGATGATAACTTGAAGGTACAGCTTTGACGTTGTGGATCCAGGGTCTGCCCAGGATTGCATTGTAAGATGATAGACAATCCGGGACTCCAAATTTCTCAAAGGAAGCAACACCTTCAGCATACGTGGGAAGTTGTATTTCTCATAGTGTGCTCCTTGTTTCTATGCTAAATCCTACTAGGACGCTGGATTTTTTGGTTATTTAATCTCCACTTATTTCTATGGCTTTGAGCACATCCAGCATTATCAGGTTTACCGAGCTGCCTTCATCTACCAGAATCTTCCTTACAGTGGTTGTTCCAATTTGCATGGAAATTACCAGGCCGTCGTGATGGATGTCAGGGATTCCTACCAAATCACAATCACTGAAGGTGATAGGTTGTATGCTCCCTGGCTTGCAAGGTGACTTCATTGGAGGTGTCCTGGCTATCTTCTATGCCGCCGAACTGGTCAGGCCGCAAATCTATGATCCGCCATTTATGAATTTTACTTCATAAAGTGGGGGTGGTGGAGGGAGATTGTGTTCCTGCACTTGCTCTTGGCTTTCATTATTTTGATTTTCGTTTCGAACCCTGTTCTTAATTAGGTCCTTCATGTATCCAGCCTTCACCAGGTAGGCTACTTCTTTCCTGAGGGTAAAGGAGTCCTCCGTTGTGTGCCCTATATCCATGTGAAACTCACACCATTTGGTATGGTCCTTCCTTGGATTGGGTTTTCCGACTTTATGGGCCATCCGACTGCCTCTCCCATGTTGTCAAGTCACTGGATCAAGCCTGCAATATCAACACTGAAGTTATGTTCAGAAATTGGTGGGTGAACTTTAGCCTTACCTTGTTATTCTTATGCGAGATTGACTTCTGAACGGTTAGGTATGGAATATGGGGTTGGTCTGTAACTGGCTCCCCTATTACCGCTCTTCCTGTTTGACTTCTCGTATTCTTTGGAACTAATGGACGCTCCTACTTTGTAGCTTTTGTCTTCTTCCAGCCTGATATAGGCGAGGGTCTTGGCCTGAACATCTTCGAAGGTATGACAGGGATACTTAGTGAGTTCAACATAAAGATCACTATTCGGTAGTAGTCCCTACCTGAATGCCTCCACTGCTGTTCCAACGTCACACCTGGGGATAGACACCTTCTCTTTATTGAATCTAGCAAGGAATACCCTAAGGGTCTCGCCTGACTTTTGGGTTATCCTGTAGAGATCACTAGATCGTTTCTCCAACTCCATGCTACTTGCAAAATGTTGATTGAAGTTGTTGATCAGGTCAGCAAAGGACTTCACGCTCCCGATTGGGAAATTGATGTATCATTGCAGTGCTGGTCTGGTCAGGGTTGTTCCAAATCCCTTACACATGCAAACCTGCCTATATTCACTAGGAATAGATGCAACCAACATTTTTTTCTTGTATAGAGCCACGTGATTTTGAGGATCCGAGGTTCCATCGTATATTTTAATGGATGGAATCACGAATTTATCTGGTAGATCCACCCTGGCTATTTCATCTACGAAAGGTGAATCAGCGTAACTGTCTGGGGAGGCTTCCTCCAGGCTAGTAGGTACCCCAGGTATCTTCTCAAATTTTTCATTGAGTTTCTTGATCTCTTAGACTACCGCCATCATGGTGGCCACTGCTGACTCATCAGGCTTAGCATTCTCATCTGATTTAGGTACATTATCATCTTCAATTTGGACAATATTTTTGGTGCTACTTGGACTCCCAAAATTTGCGAAGTTGAAGTGCTTGACAATTGAGGAAATTGGGGTTCCTGGTTGAATCCTGGAATTTCCCTAGGGTTTTTCTAGTTTTTGTTTCAGGGTAAGTTCGGGTTCTTTCAACAATTGGATTTCTGCTTCAGTTTGAGCCATCTTTTCTTTCAAGGTTTCCAATTCCGCAATTTGTTGCAAGGCAGCGTTCAATTGCTCTTCGATGGTAGGTTGTGCCATTTTTATTAGTTTTTGATGGTTTTTTTAGACGGGAGAAAAATGATTTTAAAGAGCTAGATGCCCCACGGTGGGGGCCAATTGTTTTGGGGTGATTTTGCGCAAGGCGAAACCATGTCAGGGTTGAGACTGACAGGGTCAACTAGCTCTAGTAATCTATACTGAATGTAGTGCATGCTAACGAATACGAAATGTAAACGAATAACGAAAACGATAAGACAAATAATTTTGTACGTGGAATACCCTTAAATGGGAAAAAACCATGGGCACCAAGCCAGGAGGGGATTTCACTATTATTTAGAGTAATTGGCACAAATGATGTAAAACTGTAATTGCTTGAGTTGTTCTTCTCCGCCTTTGAATGATCTTTAGTTGCCTTTATATAGCCAGGCTGAACGGCTATACAATCTTCTCCATCAATGTGTAATATTTCCTTTAAATGATGTCATTAATTGCTTCATTATTGCGCTTAATTACTCACATAAGTGCTGAATCTTTACTGCTGAATCTTTTTCTTAAATATCATTATTAATACCCGGATTCACGAAATATTAATTGGATATTATTACTCTTGAATGAGTCAAATATTGTCCTTATATTTGAATAACGTCCTCTCCTTGTCTAGCGCCATTCTCGGTTTACCCTGACGTTCTTGTACCCTGACAGTCAAGCCAGGGTGGGAACTTACCTTGAAATATTAGTGTAAAATCCAGGCCTAACAAAACCCAATGTAAAGATGATTGCAGCTATGACTTTAAAATCATACTTGAGGAAGGGGTACCCTATGATCTTATGTCATGTGAGAGATATGCGGGTTGCGGAGTCTACAGCAGCAGATATACCAGTGGTTGGTGAGTTTGAGGATGTTTTTCCGGATGAAATATCGGGATTACCTAATAAGAGAGATATCAACTTCATTTTGGAGCTTAAGCCGGGCACAAGACCTATATCTAAGGCCTCGTACCGTATGGGACCAAAGGAGCTGGAGGAATTGAAGAAGTAGTTGAATGAGTTGTTAGATAAGGGATATATTCGACCTAGTGTATCACCTTAGGGTACACCAGTGATGTTCGTGAAAAAGAAAGGCAGTAGCATGAGGTTGTGTATTGACCATAGAGAGCTAAACCATGTTACCGTGACAAACAGGTATCCTTTACCGAGGATTAATTATCTCTTTGACCAGTTGAGTAGATCTAGGGTCTTTTGCAAGATTGATCTAAGATCGGGTTATCATCAGCTGAGGATTGCAGATAAAGATATTCTTAAAACAGCTTTTCGATCACGGTATGGCCATTATGAGTATGTGGTGATGCCTTTTGGGTTGACAAATGCGCCAGCGGTGTTTATGGATCTTATGAATCGGATCTTCAGTCCGTTTTTGGATAGATTCGTAGTGGTTTTCATTGACGATATCCTAGTCTATTCTAAGACTAAAGAAGAGCACAAGGAGCATTTGAGGTTGGTTCTGCAAACTTTGAGGAACAATCAGTTATATGCTAAGTTGTCCAAATGAGAATTTTGGTTAGAGAAAGTGGCTTTTCTGGGTCATGTGATTTCCAAAGATGGCGTAGCTGTGGATCCTAGTAAGATCGAGGCGGTTTCAAACTAGGAAACACCAAAGAATGTTGCTGAGATTCGAAGTTTTTTGGGATTGGCTGGGTACTACATGAGGTTCGTGAAAGATTTTTCCAAGATTGTTAGGCCTATGACAGATTTGATGAGGAAGGAGACTAGATTTCGATGGGATGAGGGCTGTGAGACGGCATTCCAAACATTAAAGGAACGTTTGACTACAGCTCCCGTCCTAGCTTTGTCAGAGGGGAGTGAGAACTTCGAAGTTTATACCGATACTTCGAAGAATGGTTTGGGGTGTTTCTTTATGAAAAATGGGAAGGTCGTTGTCTATGCTTCAAGTCAATTGAAGCCGTATGAAGAGAACTATCCTACCCATGATTTAGAGTTGGGTGCGGTTGTATTTGCTCTAAATATTTGGAGGCACTATCTTTATGGGGCGGCCTTTAAGGTGTTTTCTGATCATAAGAGTTTAAAGTACATCTAAACTCAAAAGGGGTTGAATGTACGTCAGAGGAGATGGATGGAGCAGATTGGGAACTATGATATGGAGATCATCTATCATGAGGGGAAGGCTAATGTAGTTGTTGATACCTTGAGTAGGAAGAGTATGCATTCGTTGTGCACAACCATGTCATTGATGAAATTGAAAGATGAGATGACTAAGATGGGGATCCATATGATTCGCAAGGGAGATGCCATTAGAGATTTGACTATCGAAACCTAAACTTTATGATGACATCAAAGAGAAACAGGAGCTCGATCCCAAGATTCTGGAATGGAAAACAAGGGTAGGGAAGGGTTCTGCTTCGAGATTTTCGATCCATGCAGATAGAAGTGTCAGTTTTGATGGGAGGTGGTGTGTACCTTATGATGTTAAGTTGAAGAAACTGATTATGACGGAGGCTCATTGCGCTCAGTATTCGGTACATCCAGGAGGTGACATATTTTAAAATATGACATAGAAAAATATATTAAAGATAAATTTATGAGTTATGCAACTTTAAAGTATGTTTATTTAATTGAAAATAAATTTAATGGTAAATAGACGTAGTCCGGGCGTAGCCGGGCACCAATACTAGTTACACATAAGGCCAAAACTTTGGGGTTAACTAGCTACTTTGCCTCAATTTGTACTCTATATCTACTATAGGTACCAAATTTGGGGCCAACTTGTTATTAATTTGAAGTCTTCTAGAGTGTAGTTAGCAAATGAAAACAAACTTGCATAAATGTACCAAGAATTGATTTTTTTTTTTATAAGGTAATAAAACTAGATTGATCCCCTAAGGTAGGACCAACCTATCTCATCCTTTCGAATGATAGAGGTAAGTTGAAGCCACC
>VHZZ01010007.1:43116-53834 GCA_009801015.1 Silene noctiflora | reverse complement strand
TCATAAAGCAAGGGGGATTAACATGAAAATGCTTCGAAATTTAGACCGAGTTAAGGGTTTTTGGTCAAAATAATAGGGTGATGACGTAGTTATCATATATATATATATATGAATAATGAGCTAATCAATCGATTTAAGTAAGATATTAATAACGGGAGTAGTGAATTTATCTCATAATTTATTTCATCGTAATTTTAAGATATGACATAGAAAAATATATTAATGATAAATTTATGAGTTATGAGACTTTAATGTAGTTTTATTTAATTATTGAACATAAATTTTAATGTTAAATAAAGGTAGCTCGGGCGGAGCCGGACACCAATACTAGTATATATATATAATTCGGAAACCAGAAGATTTCAATGTAATTAAATAAATCTATATAAATTAATTATACTATATAGTTTTAATCGATTGTGCTATGTAATAGACCTGACCAATGCACTTCATAGTAAATATTATGTAGTTTTAGTTGAAGTATATAAATTTAGAGAACACCAAAATATGGTGATTTTCCTTAAAATAAATGTGCCTCACTTATGGTATTAATTAGTATAAATGTTAATTATTTAACATCCACAAATATAATATAAGTATCTTATATTTTGGAAATTATTAAAAGAAAAATAAATCAAGTTAGATTTCCAAAAAATATAATATTTCATAATTATTTCAATTTGATTTAATGCATATATGTAATATATTTATATAAATATATAAATTCTTAAAATTGTATGCCTAAATAGTAAAAGTAATTCTGTTAGTAGTGAAAATAATTTTAGTAACATTGGATATAGTAATATGATAGTAATCACTCATTTGAATAGTCAAAGCAACAATATTATCAACGAGTGGGAGTAGTGAAAGTAACAAAAGTAACAATGGGAGTAGTGAAATTATCAATATTAATGCGCCAGTAGTGAAAGTAACAATAATTACGGTAGGAGTAGTGAAAGTAACAGTAGTAATAACGAATGTAATAAAAGTAACAATACTAACAACAAAATAAAGTACATATATATATGAACAATTAACTAATCAATTGATTTAAATAAAATATTAATAGCGGGAGTAGTGAATTTATTTCATAATTTATTTCATCGTAATTTTAAGATATGTCATAAAAAATATATTAATGATAAATTTATGAGTTATGCAACTCTAAATTAATTTTATTTAATTGAAAATAAATTTTAATACTAAATAAAGATTGTCCGGGTGGAGCCGGACACCAGTACTACTTATACTAGTATGATTAATAGAATAATAATAGTTGTAATTATATAAATTGTTTAAATAAAGGAAGCACAATAAAATAAAAAGAATAATAAAAGAAGCATGTAAAGAGTGAATGACCTGATCAATGTCACACATGACAACTTTGTCAAGGGAGTTGTGTTTAAGGGCTTCTCGTGCAGCTGAACCTTCCCCACCTCCCATAATGAACACGCTTTTGGGGCTGTTATCATCATCATTATATTATCCATTTAATTATTAGACAAACAAAACCGGCGTTACTATGGCTAAAAACCAATCAATATTGCTAAAAATCGCGCCTAAAATGTAGGACTATAAGGTTTAAATTAACATACTTAGAATTAGAAAGGAGAGCAGGGTGAATCAAACACTCATGGTATATAAACTCATCAGTCTCTGCGCTTTGCATCTTGCCATCAATCACCAACACCTGCATGTTCATGTACGTACATGTAACCAACACGTCATCGGTTAGAAAAACCGATAAAATATTAGTGGAATTAGTTAAATATTGTAGTACAATAAGGTTAGTTAGCAATTCAAACCTTTCCAAAACGTTTGGTATCAAGTAGAATGATGTCCTGAAATTCACTTGTCCCTTTGTGGAGCACACTAATACAAAACAAGTTGTTTTAGTTAATTGTCATGTCACCTACTCTTAATTATTTTCACCTGATTCTACTCTTTTTTTTTATAAATAATAACACTATAATTTAGTAGTAATAAGAATATGATTTTACAAAAATTACTTTAAATAACAAATTTAAATGATTTAGTTTTATATTTCAGTTTATATGATCAATGATGTGAAATTATGTCTTCGAAACATAGAAAATAAAGGACATTGAAACATAAGATTACATGTCTTCATGGGTTATTTACACTTTAGGTGACAAATTATAAATGGTCGAGGATGATAGTGACACCAATTATCATACATAGATTTACATCTCTAAATGAATATTTCCAAGCATCTTCATTTGAAAAAACTTTGATAAAAAAATCATATCTTAACCTAAATATTTATAAAATAAATTTGGTAATGAGGGAACCCATAGCTACTATCTTTGGTGTGTCCTAAGTAAACCATCGGATCAAAAAATATTTCAAAAAAAAAAGACATATATTTACGACAAAAATAATTAATATCTACACATAAATAAGTATAATCAAAGTATCATTAAACCAAACAAGATCAAATGGGAAGGATTTTTTTTTTGTTACAAAGAGGGAATATATCTAATTCCATACAACCTTTCAAGTTATACTCTGAAAGTCTTTGTTTATCAAGTTAAATTATGTTAAAATGTCTTTCAAAAGTTGGAAGCGTTAAATAGATAATGCTTCTAATTTTAAGGGCAAAATAATGTTTGTTGAGCTTTTTAAAGAATTTTTTTTTGTGTCCTTCAAGAGGACTGTATCGTCCTTAGAGCTAAAGTCAATAATCCATCAAATGAATTATTATAACACAAATTTTCAATTATGACGGAAATATCTGTCGCAAGTTTGCAACGAGTCAAATACTACTCACATAGGGAGATAAGACAAAAGTAGAATGCCTAGGGAATACTCCTTCCGTCCCGGTCATTTGTTGTCCTTTGGTTTTGGCACAAAGACCAAGGAAAGAGGAGAGAGCCAATTATAACATGACAAGTGGACTAAATTGAAGGTGAAAAATCAAATTACTCATCAAATACAATCCTAAAATAGAAAGGACAACAAATGACTGAGACACCCCAAAATGAAAAAGGACAACAAATGACCGGAACGGAGGGAGTAACATTCTCTTTTAACAAATCTACTCTTATGGGTAGTATTTGACCTGTCGCAATCTTGTAAGAAAGACTTGCTGTTATTATAAAGACTCAGGCATGCACATTTTCATGTATGTTTTTTTGACTGAAATAACTTTTTTTGTGAAAAATTTCAAGTAACTTATTGTTTGCTCAAATAATCTATCTGAAATAAAATGTTCTCTTAGATAATATTTTGGATTTAAGGTACTTGCATCTATTTTGCTTACCCTTTTAACCCTTCAATTATTTGAAATAAGAAAACTCCACAGCCCTTTCATTTACACCATTGAAGAGCTATCATTTTTTTAACTTGATATCACATAATTTGGAATGCAATTTAATTAGCTTTTTTTGTTATTTATGATTTCAATAAAAAACTAGGTTCATCCATAAATTACATTTTTAGATAATTTACCGAATAGAGCCTAAACATGATTTTGAAAAACCTTTGCTACATATCGCACTTTTTAAGGCAAATTTATTTAATTTTGGCGTGACCAACTGGCCACTAGGTCACATGATTTTGTTACATTTTCAAGGGAATAAACAAGTTTTGCATGTGAGTACCGTTTTCAATATAGGGAAATGAGGACATTTTTAGCTAAAAAGTAGATTTGGTTAGTGTTATACGATTATACTATTACACATATAAAAAAAAAAAAAAAAAGAATTTTAAATCGATGAATTTGCAACAAAATAGAAAGAATTTACTCCATGAGAAGATTTTACAAACACTATAATTTAAAAGAAATCTCCTATATACTAAAATAATAGGTGAATTCACAAGTTTTCCCTCCAAAAAATATCTTTTTAAATAAGAAAACTATGATAATTTAATTATTTTTAGTAAATAAGGAAATTAATAACTATAATATATTTCATTATACAATTGTTTTTATTAGAATTAATCTTTTCATTAAATTATATATTTTTACTAAACATTAAACTATAATATTTTAATTAAAATAGAAATAAATAATATAAAACTAGAAACTATTAAATCTTTTATTGATGTTATTATTTAAGAATGACTTGACTCATACTATGTATAAACAAAATTATAAATCGTTTCGATTACTTTCACGACAAAAAGAAATTGAAAGAATTTATAAAATTGTAATCGTTAACTTTGTGGGATAAAAAATACTTTTTAAAAAACTCAATTCAGCACATTACTCGATTCTCTCGGATTAATTTGTAGTTTTAACTTTTTTTTTTCTCGAAGAAAATACAATAACGAGAAATTAAAGAATTAATGAGGTACCACTATTATTTTGCAGTTCAATTTTTTTTCTCATATCAAAATATAATTACCTAAAATATGAAAAATTAATAAGGTGTTAATTTATGATAAAATAATACAAAAATAAAAACTCTATAAAAACCGCGCATTTATTGCGCGGGATCTAAATTAGTTGTTCAGCAATTGATTATAGGTTTTAATTATTTTTTATAGTTCTGTGTATTAACATAATTTACATTGCGATATATAATAAGCTCTTTTTATTTTATGGACAAGGAACAACTGTACCGGAAATTTCTCTGATGCCGGGTGGTGGAATTCACCATACCACGAACTAGTTATGCAATTGAATAATTTTAAAAATAAAAAATAACCAAATAAGCATATAATTCATTGATAGAGGACCACGGCACCGGCTAACCCGTACCTTTTTAATACAAAGGACCATTTGAGATCCTCGTCGATTTCTTCTTCGTACCATAACTCATTCTTTTTGCTGGAATTATCCGATTTATCCAAAATGGATGGGAGTGAGTTAGAGTTTACAATTTCAATTGACTCTGAACCCATTTTTCCAAATCAAGAGAAGAAAAAGGAAAATAAAAAAAACTATTATTTGAACAAATTATGTAGGATATAGTTATTAGGCAGAAGACTAGTAGTGAGAAACTGAGAGCAAACAAGTTAATATAGAAGGGCATTTATATAGGTGACGAATTCATAGAAAGAAATCACTTTTACCTTTTTCCAACACTATTTTAATTCGGTATCATAAAAGGGTAGATTTCAGTTTCTAGTTTTAATTTGTGCCTTCAATTGAAAGGGAAAATAATCACGTTTTATTGTCCCCTACTTCATTTTGTTCAACCAGAAAATGACATTATTTGGTAGCTTCAAAGGGAAGTGCAACTTACCCATGAGCACTTAGATCAACTGGGAAGAGGTTGTTCTAGCTTAACCAGATGTATCGTGTTCGAGCCCTGAGAACGCAGCAGTGTTGAAACTCATGAGGGGGAACTTTACCGCCCTAGTGGTCCTAACCGGCTCGACTCCGGATTAAACCGGATGGTTTACACAAAAAAAAAGGGAAGTGCAACTTCATTTAAATTCTTCCTTTTTTATTTTTTTATTAGACGAATCTATTGATAAGCCCAATAGATAATGCTTAGGTGGCCTTTAAGATGATCTCTCAATAAACTTAAGTAGTTGCTTTTTCATAGCAAACATTACATATTAATGGACTTTTTGTTATTAACTTTTCATACCTTACCTTCCCAAAAAACAAAATAAATAAACACTCTCTAATTTTCTTTTTCACAAATTTAATCAAATTCGTCAAATTATTCAATTATAGAAGCTAGTTCTCATGTCGATCAAGCAATAATTTCAATTTATTAACTTTCTTAACTATGTTATGTCAAATTAAAGAGATTAAATTAAGAATAAAATTAGGGTTTGCAAAAATTATTGAATAAACAGATATGAAAGTGTGTGGCCGTAGGTATGCAATTAATTAAGTTGAATAATTTAATATGTCGATTCGGTATGCTACTTGGTGCGAAGATCCATATTTCATCAACTTTCGTAAAAGATTCCTACCCACAATGATTTTACAAGTTGATGAGAACAGTGCTTTTTGAAAGGGTGGTGCTCATTCATGGACGAGTTTTACTCTTTTATGGACATAAATAACCATTATACCCTTTTTATTTTAAAGACTTCATCTACTCTTTCATTCCAATTTTCTCACTCTAACTATCACCATTCAATCACCACCACCATCCTCACCGCCGCCTTCCCTACGCCACCGACATGTCTTGACAACCTCCTCAGACCAGCCATCAGAATAGAAAAAAAAAATACAAAATATTTAACAAAATAAAAAGAAAAAAGAAAAATAGAAAGTTGGTGTGGTTTATGTCGGGTGGGTGAATTGTACTTTGCTCAATCGATTGATCGATCAGTAATGTAAACTAATAGGTACAATATGGGCTCTTGATGTTTTGCTGAACACCGTTTTGAATGCAAATATGGTACARTATGTAACCTCAATACAATCAGCGTCTCACGCCGCACTTCTGTCTTACTCCYCTGCCTTACGCTGGTGACGGACGCCGTGCCTCACTCCAACGCCGRCGACGCCTTAAAACAAACCCTAATTTCATTCATGTAAATTAATTCCCTAATTTAATACAATATAATTGATAAACTCAATAATTAGGATTATTACTTGATCGAAATGAGAATTAACATCCATAATTATGTAATTAGAGGAATTTGATTAATCATGTAAGGAAAAAAATTAGAGAGAGTTTTTTTTTTTTCTCTCTAGGCAAAAGGGCGTACTATGGAAAAAAAATGAAAAAAAGTTCATGAAAGAGTAAAACCCGTCCATGAAAGAGCAACTACGTTTTGAAAACTGAATATTCACCCGAAATAAGTATTTGCTACTTCTACTTCTACTTTTCACATAAATAACCAGAGAAACAAAAAAAACTTGATGAAAGTATGGCCAAACAACCAAATGTTTTCCAAAAAGTAACTTATGAATAAACCCCTTTTAGAAAGTAAAAACTATTTCACACAAGCAAGGCCAAATAAGGTATAAAGCTTTTTAACTTTTACAGTTTAGTAACTGTAGCAGGCAAATTTAAATATTTAGTGGTCCGGGAGAGGAGTGGGTGGTGGGGTGATCCAGTGGTCAGTTCGTGTAGAGGAGGCGGCGGTGGAGGTCGATTGGTGGGAGTTGGATTGATTAATTTTAGAGAATTTCTTGATTTTGAAACAAAATGGTAAATGAGGGTGTAGAAATGACCAGGGTATAATGGTCATTTACGTCAATGATTGAGTAAATTATGTCTATGAATGAACATAACCCTAAATTTATGGGAAAATCAATTATAAATTGGTGGAAAAATGATACAAAAAGTAATATAGTCTGTACATATACTATTAAAATGAGAACTAATAAAATGGTTACAATATATGATAAAATATATTCGATTATAATGAAAACACGTACCAAACAAAAGAGATATGTTGAGTTATAATCGATAATGATAGGGGTACGCAAAATACATAAGAGGTACGGTAAAATTGGTCTTTTAATAACTTAGTGAGAGATCGTCTCTCTAATAATTTTGTGATAGCTATTTGTTATCGAAAATGTACTAATTATCGACAATAAAGTTAGCTACCCAGTATCCTCTAACCTTATCTTTCCTTGTAATTAAACCCCAAAATACTAAAGTCTCACTAAAATTAAAATCAAAAACCGCTTTCAAAGCTTCAAATTTCCAGTCGAAAATAACGAATCGACTTGGCCTAAAGTTCAAATCCACCATAACTAACAACAAATTGATTATGCAAATGATTTAATTGTGCACCATTTTCATTAAGATGGTTAATTTTTCATATAATTAGATTTACCCAATTAGAAGTAATTAGGTAATGAATCAAACCTGAATCACGCAGAAACCAAGGTCGGACGTAAATGTTCCACGTCCGAGCCTAGGTCCAGACATGGAATAGTCACATCTAGACCTGGATCCAAACGTAACTATTTCAGGTATGAAACCATACCCTCGGCTTAGAGTCCACGTCCAAGCATAGGTTCAGACGTGGAACGGTCACTTTGAACCAAGTATAGGCGTGACTGTTCCGCATCCAACCTATTTTTTTATTTTTTACTTTTACTTGTTTTTATCGTCTTTCCACTCTTTTCAATTTTAGTAATTTAATATTATTTTAAGCAATTATTTCTTAGTTTTTCCATCTCAAACAGTTTTTTTTTCAATAAGATGGCTGACAAGGTTTTGATGGTTGCTCATGAGTGTCAGGTTCAAAATCAACAGTTTATGGCACGGGAAAGACCTAAAGCTCCTCAGAGGCAGCTTCAGCATGAGGTTACACCATAGCTCGAGTCTCAGTTTTCATCACATTCCCGACCTTCTTCATAGGACAATTCCATGCCTGTAATGATGACTTGAAAAATCGTTTGGAGGTAAATATGTAGTTAAAGAGGGTGGGGGAGACGGGGGAGGAGCTCGCGGATGAGGAGATTCTTGTTTCTTCTTCATCTATTGTGAAGGTTAACCTGACGAATACGGTTCGTTTTCAATGGTACATACTCGGAGGGTTCGAGTAGTGTCATTGCTTCAAATAAGGGGAAGAACGACGTCTTTTGAATGATTAGTGGGCTTTGTCCCGTTGGCCCCTTGGTTCCTCACGTAATCCCTTGCTTTGGGAGTCTCATTGCTCACGCTTTGTGGTTAGATCTTTCTAGTGCTGGTCACCTTTGTTGAAGGGCTATCACCAGTAGAACAATATTGTTAGAGTTGATGCGTAAGTGAGATATTTCTTGTGAGGTTCGATCTTTGGTGGCCTTAAGCACCTTCGATGGTGCATGGCTGAGCATACCAA
Source organism: Silene noctiflora (assembly GCA_009801015.1). Classification (NCBI taxonomy): domain Eukaryota; kingdom Viridiplantae; phylum Streptophyta; class Magnoliopsida; order Caryophyllales; family Caryophyllaceae; genus Silene; species Silene noctiflora. The sequence continues at coordinate 45,113 of VHZZ01010007.1, read as the reverse complement.
TATGCCTTTTATTTGTGCTTTTGGGAAGATGTGGTAGCCTAACAACACCACTTTGCACATTTTCTTTGGATAGATAATCATACTTCTACTTGATGTTGCTCAGATTTTAGTGATCCGGGAGGATAGTCAGATATGTCGCAAACGAGTTGAAGTTACCTTAACAAGCTAGCTATAGTCTCCCCTATTTACAAGAGTGACAGCGGTTGGAGAAGACAATGAAGGAGACAATACTTTTTGTCGACAATTCAGGCAGTATTCGCCCGATGTTGTTCCCCTTTAACAAGTGACAACGATAGTATCAAGTCCTATGCTTAGGTGGTGAAGCACTATCTTATATATACCATCAGTTGGGTATGGCCCAATCTACCCGTGCCAGTGTAAAGACATTGGTGGTTGCTTGTCGTTGCTATAAGCATGGTTCTTTGAGTACTTTCGTCTTTTTTTACCTAGCCTAGCTGCGTACGTACCAGCGACTTAGGCGCGTACCACGCTTGGACTTCTTTTGGTCTTTTTGTTCGGACAAAAGTGACCCCGTGAAATACTAGTGCCAGTTAGACGGACTTACCGTAGCTTTGGTTAAGTGGGATTCTTTTGGTACGCTCCTGGATGCTGTTCCCTCGTACCCTAGTTTCTGGATGCACCTTATTTATGGGTTTCGTTGAGGTGTATCAGGCTGATTGGCGCCTTCATTAGTTTGGGTACATGCAAGTGATATCAAGACCGATGTGTAACATCCCGACAAAAAACTAGGGTCAAGAGCGGTTACTCACGGTAGCTTGTCAGGCTGTGTACCTGGCCCACATATTAACACGGGTCCTTTCCAGCGCATTTTATCCTCACTCATGCGCATCCTGAGAATCTTTTCAGGAGGTCATCCATCCTAAGACTACTCTCAGCCAAGTCAAGCACGCTTAACTGTGGAGTTCTTTCGCATGGATAACCAGAAAACAAAGTGCACTTTGTTGATATGAGTAGTACTTTCAATCCCTTTAAGCACTAGTCAGATTTTAAGCCTCTCAATGGACCTTTTCAAGGGGGTACCCCACCCCAATAACGTATTCGGTTCAGTGGAGTATTACATGATGGCTCACGATACTGTCGATCGACGAGTTTTAGGGGTAGGGCAGACTTTGTTGTGTATGTGGATCATCCATAGCACTATATTTACGAGTTCATAAATGACGATTCTTTATGTCAAATTGCTGATGTTTACGAGAACTACAATTTGAAAAAAAAAAATTGTAAAGTTTGGAACTCGCAAGTAAGAGTTATTGTCACTCAAACTTTATATCATTCAAAAATACTTTTGACATACAAGAACTCTGAGTTACGGGGTCCCAATGCAACAATTTGTTTTTCTAAATAGTGGTTCTCGTAAAGACGAGCAGTTTGAAGAAAAAAATATCGTTATCTTCGTAACTCGTAAATACGAGTTATGGCCATTAAAAGGTTTTTGATCGAAAAAATGATTATTTTGTGCAAGTGGCAAACCTCATGGGTACCACGCGAATTTACGAACTTATGTTTTTCTTATCGACCAAGCGCTTTCGGTTCGGTTTGAACTATAAGGTAAGGAGCCATTTCAGGTTCGGGTAACGAGCTAAGATTTACGAGTCTTGCCCTTGAAAAAATGGGTTAGTTCAGTTCAGATCAATTTAGTTCACTTCAGCTAATTTTATTTCAAAAGAACAGGGCCTAAAGATAAGATATTTGTCAGATTCTTCTAAATTTTAAGATTGACACATCGATTTCTCACTAACTTTTATTATTATTATTATTATTATTATTATTATTATTATTATTATTATTATTATTATTATTATTATTATTATTATTATTATTATTATTATTATTATTGTTATTATTACTGTTATTATTGTTGTTATTGTTATTGTTGTTATTATTATTGTTGTTGTTATTATTATTATTATTATTATTATTATTATTATTATTATTATTATTATTATTATTATTATTATTATTATTATTATTATTAT
>VHZZ01010004.1:20327-33921 GCA_009801015.1 Silene noctiflora | reverse complement strand
TAAGTTTCTAAATGTTTTGCATTATACTTTTTGGTTAGATTGATAATAAAAAAATTCTTTTATGTAAAATACAACTTTGATATTAAAAATATTACATAATATCTTTGTCATAATCTTGGATGATCTTATAATATACTTTCCTAAAACTAAAAAAGATGATGTGGACGCTCTTTATCGCTCGAAAAAAGCCTCTTTTAATAATATATATAGATTGAGCCAATCTACAGGGTAATTTTAAGGGCTTCTCAATAATGTTTATACAGCGAATTGGATTTCATTGTAAATGATTGCAACCGGGGACCTTTTGTTCTCTTGTGCCTGTATTGTTTTAATAATATTCTATTTTCAGCAGAAAATTTGATTGAGGGAAACGTAGACCATCGTTATCTCTTAGAAAACTAGCATGGAATCATGGATACAAATTTGAAGACCACATAGCGTGTCTTTTTTGCAATTAGCCTTCAGTTTAATTCTTCTATTCAATATGGCAGTTAGCAACTAACCTTGTGATGATGATACTGGTGCTCCTATAGAAAAAAAAAATGCGCCTTGTGAAGTCGTAAAGGCAGAGTTTTATACAGGCTCAACCAGACAGCATACCTCGGAATCTGAACCTAACATGGGGGGTAGATAAGAGGTATTCGACTGATTGTATTTCATCCATTTGGTACTCTCTTCAGTCCACTTGGGTTAGAAAAAATGGGGATTGTTATTGTGATAAAGGGAATGATAGTTAATGAATTAGGGGAATTAAATGATGCTCGCTATGTTTCCTTACCAAATTTAGAAAGCGAACAATTAATCTTGGATAATTTAGAGGGAAGAGGGGACAATAAAATTGTAAAGGAGGAAGTACTATTTTGCTTAATGTCTTTCTGGGAAAAGAATCATTGGTACGTTAAAGATAGTTTCATATCTGCTGTCTACATGTAAGCACAGCTGAAAAGCCTAGACTCTTTTTCACAACTTTTTCCTGAAGAGAGGGGTGGGGGTGTATGATAAGGGGATGATGAGGTGTAAATTTATAAACTCCCATCAGTTTTGTAACATTAGAGGATCAAGAAGTGTTAATGCTTTCAATGCAATTGACCAATACACTGGCAAAGCTTGATTAAATCTTGCTCACCATGAGATCAAATATACTGAGATGTTTTATAAGCTCATCAAGGAACGTGCACATGAAGATATGATACTCGGGCATATGTCTAAAAGGAGGTGTTATGTCAAGAAGGGAGTGTCACGCCGACATGCAACACACTGTGAAAGTGAAGTGTTGAAATGAAATAGACCTGGAGCGATCATGTATATTCATTGTACTTTTAGTTTAAGTATCACTTATGTCTCTGCATCTTAACATGAAAGCACTCGGGTCAATCAATCCTTCTGAAGGCTTTATTTGAAATTAGCGCCTTAAAGTTCCATTGTAGAAAAGAAATTAGTAAATTACAGTCTGTGAAAACTTGCTGCCAGATTGAAAGTGAGGTTAATGACTCTTGGTAGAGTGTAGTTGCATACAATTGTATCCAATACATGTTCCGAGTTTGGGTGCTTTTGTCTTTATGTAGCTTTTAATTGTAAATAGCTTAATTTCTAAACTACCAGTTGATATAGAAACGTTTCTTTTCTTACAACTTTTAACTTTCTATGTGGTATTGTGATCCTAGGTGTTTTTGATATTCTTGACTGCTTTTACTTTATAAACTATTCATTTTGTACATTGTATATTCGGGAGGAACATAGTTTGAGACATAGTTGATTCTCTTGACCTAGCCGATTTCATTCCTGATTTCCCGAAACAAACCAGGCACAGAAAGTTAAAGCTTAGTAAAGGATGGATATTTAGTTAAGCTTTCCCACGTCGGTTTAAGAAAGGGTTCTTATTGTATAGTAAGTTTGCTAGTCCACAGTCACAAGTGCTGTTGCATTGGGATGTTCAGAGTAGTAAATCTGTCGCATTATGTAATGCTTCTTACTTCTTGGCATTGACTAAAGCATCTTTCTGTTTATTTGTCACTCTCTAGAATGCAGCTTCTAAAATATCTCTTCCAATTGTTTATTTTTTGTGCAGGTCATATCCTTTGATGTAGAATAGCAACGAGCTCTCTAATCGTTGTTTGTTTAAATAGTTTCCGAACTACACACAGTTACTGTTCAATGCTGCTTTCTAGAGGAGTTACTGATAAATGCTGCTTGACACAATTTAAACTGCAAATTAGAGTTTGAAATTTAGGGCAAACAGAAATGGAATTTCTAAACTTAGGATGGAGGAAGTACTCTCTCCAATTCACCACATTTTTTACATTTTGGTTTGGCATAATCATGTTATAAACAAGAGGCAACTGTATAGGTAAACATCTTTTGAAGCTATTGCTGTATCTGAATATCCAGCTGGTAAATCACATGCCATTTTTAACAGAATCGTAGAAGAGAAACTATCTTCCCTCACATTTTTTTTAGGTCATAGCTTGATTTTTGCTTGCTTTGTCAGGGTAGATTACATTACTACTTGACCACCTAGGTTTTTGGCCATGTAAACCTAGTTTCATTGTGCTGTATGCTACTATGCTTGTACAGTTTGCTATTAAATATCTGTAGGTGTTTGTGTAAATTTGACTATATTTTCTAGTTGGACTCTCCCTTCAAGTATTAAAGCAAATTGTTCTGAATTTTGTTGCTTGGGTGTTGTGTCAATACTAGATGCCAAGCTCCTCTGTGTGTAAATTCTACCTGCAGAGTAAGGCATCGTTTGGACAGTATATTAGGTGAGAAGGCGAGGGAGGGTAACTGGAGCAACAATGTTTTCCTGTTAAATGTTTCTTCGTTGAACTCGTTTTGATTTGGCTTGTACGATAAAACATAGATCCCTCCATTTTCCTCCTATCCAATTTTCTACCCAAACAAGGGAAATCAATCCCTTCCTTTTCCCTCTTTATTGTTTCATCCATACAAGGTGCAAGTGTTAAGACATGGCAATTCAAATGTATATATATCAGTTGGTGGGACTTTTGGTTATTCCAATTCAGCAAGGAATCACTGGCTGAATTTTCTATTTGCTTGGTCTCCTTAATATTTTTGTACATGTTCTTGTCTGCCCAAGGCGTGAAGTGAAACGCTTTACCGATCTCACTGTTGATGAAACTTCTGATCTATGGCTCACTGCACAAAAAGTTGGTAGCCAACTTGAGAACTACCATAAAGCATCATCCTTAACTCTTGCAATTCAAGTAAGTTATTTGTCACTTTTTGCCTGTCTCTTAGTCTTGTGTGTCTTTGTTTTTCTATATGGTTCTGTACATATGGATATGGTGCTTTTCTGCATATTTCCCTTAACATCTATAAATCGCTTTGTAAGTCTATCTTTTTAGGTTGTCTTGTTTCGATGAGGAGTCTACGATTGAATACTGAGCCTCTAGGCTTGGAGGTTGAGCACTTGCAACCAAAGTCTCCAGAGGCCAGAGCCCACCCATTTTCTGTGCTCTTGGTATTAAATGTCAGCCAATACGCAAGAGTTTCACTTTTGTGCTTATTGTGCTGATAGTTTCACGCATGTGAAGTTCCTTTCAAAAACACTGATCTTTGTCTGTTACGGCCAATGTTTGCCTGACCACAAGTAGTTTTAACCAATGTGCGACAGCTGTGACCAATACGGTGATTACGGTCCATATATCACCAAAACAGCTGATACTAAATCCATATGACTGATGAAAAACAGGTCCCGATTAGTTGTACTACCCCGACTCCTCGATACGCGTCGGAGTGTCGGAACATCTATTTTGTGCGAATTTTTCAAATTTTTGGTCTAAAGTGAAGTGTCGTGTAGTGTCGGACTCCATAGGTGCCGAACACGCGACACGGCAGCTAAGTGAACTGTTTGAGTACCCGAGAATCACTCACTGCCAGAATGGCCAGCTATTTATGCCATTGTCTGCACCACCGCGTTATTTAATGTTATGCTAACACGATCCACAATTGGTATGTGATTGCAACTAGTGCCTTTATGGCTTTATATGATACCAATATACCATTCTTGTACCAGTGTCTGGTATGCCCATATCATTTAACTTCCTTTTTACATGAAAAATACAATCTAGGATTCTAGATGGTAGTTCTAGATGGTAGTGCTAAGGTGCTTAATCTTACGTTTGATGGAAAAGGACTGGGAAATAGTTCAGATCTGGAATGGACCCAACTTTGGTTACACAGAATTCCATGAATGACCGTTGTTTCTTGACAAGCCGAACTAATTTGCAATTGGGTTTAATTTTAGGACGGCCCTCAGGCAGGACAGACGGTACCCCATGTTCACATACATATCTTACCTAGGAAAGGTGGCGACTTTGAGAAGAACGATGAAATATATGATGCAGTAGGTTTAGTCAACTTTCTATACTAATTTTATGTCACTCGTTGCTTAGTTTTCCATTAATGGCCTTTTTGTTGATCCAGATTGATGTAAAGGAGAAGGAATTAGGTCAGAAGTTGGACCTGGACAAAGATCGCAAGGATCGAACCCTTGATGAGATGAGTAAAGAAGCAGAGACATATAGGGCACTTTTCACTTGATTACTCAAGCTTCTGGTGCTGCTTTTTCTTCTACTTTAACGTTATTTCACATTTTATCGCCTATTGCATACTTGAGAATGTTGAGATAGTAGTTGGTTTTACTGGATGATGGATAGTCTACATTGGAAAAGAGTATGCAATTCTGAATTCTGATTCCCTTAACCAGCAGCCAGCAGGGGCCAATTTGTTGAAACTGGGGAGTATATTTATCCCCAGTTTTATGACATTCTTAGCTTTTGCATATTGACAATGATTTAGTTTATCGTATATTTTTTTTCTGTTATCCGTTGGTTTCTTTGACCCCAAATAAGTTTGGAATTAACGGTCTGTTGTTGAGAAACTCGTTTTATGGAAGTTTTGGGTTTGCTATATACTAGTTGGAAAGCCTGTGCGATTCATAGGATTCCCATTAGAATTATCTATAAAAATATATTCTTAAGTTAATAAAAAAAGTCCAACTTAAATCATTGATGAAAAAGAAAATCTTGGTTAGTGTATTTCATCATTGATGAACTATAAATGCTTTTAGTATAAAAACTGTCGTTCATTAGTATAACATCAAGTGACAGTTATAGTATGTAGTTAGATTTTCATTATTACAGGCACAACCGGTTATTAATTAAATACAAAACGCTATCTCCATAAACCTTGTGCAATTCACCAAAATGAACCCTTAATAACGCAGACAAGCCTTTATGCATTTTGCAAATTATTTTAACCTACAACAATTACGTAAAACTGAATGATGTTACGTAAAACAACAGATATCATAATTGTATATATTCAGTGTGTTCAGAGAAAATGTTAGATCTCTTAAACATAATTTTACCTCGACTTTCTACAAGTAAGGGTATTTAATTTGCTCCTTATAAACTTCTCCCAAACTCAAATCCAAACTAAATTCCAATAAAATTAGTAGTCTCTAAAGAACAATCCAAAATATCTGTGATTCTATTACATAGAATACACGGGGCACCTATTAGTAGTAGTAGTAGTAGTAATAGTAGTTGTATAGTTTATGGCATCATTAAAATCGTTGGCCTACCAAGTTAGTATTTTATGGCAACGCTGAAACGCTGGTTTACGTTACCATGGTCTGGCAACTAAAAACTACTAAATTTAACAAAAAGTTAAACCATGCTGAAAATGGGAGCAAACAAAATTTCGGGGGTTGATATAGATGAGGATTGATTAATCGTTAGTTCCTATAACGAAAACGTTGTGGCATTTGGTATTAACTACATCAGTTGTATAACATTCATAGATCTATATAGTTGGATTATAGACTTACCATTCTTATTGTCTCATGCATCGTCGATTTTTAACCGAAATAGTCTTTGACTATTTACAATTAACACTACTTGTCCTTAAAAGCTTCACGCAAAACATATAATACGACACCTTATTTGGTAAATTTGTCAAAACTTCTTTGTAAACAATGTCCTTCTTGTGGCCTTGATACATTTGGTCTCTATCATCGATGAGAACCTTAATCCCTCGGATGGTGTTGTTCTTGACGCTCCTACGTAAAGCTATCCATTACTAAAAACTGGTTTCGACACATAAATTCCAACATGATTAAGTGATTGTCTATGACTCCTGTTTATTCTCATGCCGTAGTATGACCTCAATGTATATCATTTCCGCTTAAGAACAAAAGGAATTTATGTATCCGAGGAAGTAATTAATATCATCTGGCTCAGTAACTTTTGTCGACTTTGGACCCCGTATTTATCTTACCTTTTACTACGAATTTTCCAAGGCAATTGATAATAAGACATATCCCGTTAGACAATCCTCTTTCGAAGTTAATGTTTCTCAACAACATAACATACCTCACTTGGTAGAACATACCATTATGAGATATTAATAAATTCATCATGTATACTCCCTTTCCTTCTTAGACATCTTCCACCTTGCTTCTTAAGGGTTAAACTTTTGTAACTTTGACCATTAATATGTCGAAAATCATAGTCAAACTACCGCATTGACGACTGTGCAAAAGCAATACTCCCTCTATTTTTTTATATATGAATTTCTCATATTTCAAGATACTTCTCTTTTCAATATCTTTTCAAATATAACACTAAATATTATGATATGTATACTCATACAAAAGAGCTTTTCGTAAAAATTTAATGGTACCATTTTTATAAATTATGAACAAATATATTTTGTAAAAATTAAAGTCAAATGGCCAACTAGAAAAACAAAAACGTCATATATACAAAAACTGATGTAAACTAGTACAATTTTTATGTTAGTTTTAGATTAATGAAAACGCAGTGGAATTTAAGTGTTTATGTTTAGGTTTATTTTATTTTATTTTATTTATTTATTTATTGAACGAAAAACAAAGGATATGACGTGATCACGCTCTCCTTCCTCGTAAGGAACTCAATTGGAACACGACTAACACTCAACCTCGCAAGGAAGAATGTGTATTATCTCACCCTCGCAAGAACGAAATAATAACTCTAATAACTCGCAAACAATTAGAACAACAAGAAACTCTTGTATTAATATCTCTAACTTGAATTATAAAAACTGAATACAAAGCCCTCTATTTATATATATTAGGCCGATACAATGACTCCTAAAAACAGAATAGGAAACTCTCCTAAATCGTCTAAGACAACTCTCAGAAACCGATTCTATGGTGACAAAAAATTTCTTATTACAACCTTGCTAAGATTAGGAAAGAAAACAATAAACTACCTTAAATTTATTAGCTAAATAAAATAAAGAAACTAAAATCAGGAAACTAAGATGAGTGAACAATTAACCACCATCTATAACACGATTTAGAAAACCGTGTGGACTGCTCCAATTCCTTGCGCTTCAAGTAACTTGACGACCATGTAATAGCAGTGTGTTGACCATCCATGGAAACCGTGTGCAACTCCTCATTGTTGCTCTTCCATGTTATCATATTCATTAGACTCGAGCTCATTTTGATCCTTTAAAATATTTGGGATACATTTCGACATCATTTTCATTGTACTCTAATGTTCCCGCATGAAAAACAGAGGGAGTACAAAAGATCATTGCGAAGAGGATGAAGTATATTTAGGGTGAATTCCTAAAAGATAATAAATTTTGCTCCCAAAGTCTAACTCGACTAAAATACTTTGCCAAGTCTTGAATAATGAAAAAAAAGACTCCTAAAAGGAAGGATGTCATACGGGGGAGGGGACATGACGAATGTGTCAAATGTTATCATCTCAACCGAAGGCTTAAGCTGATGGTTGGAGTCCAAATATCGATTTTATTCTCTAACGCGCCCCCTCGCACGAATTTCTGTTGCGCTTGAAGTGTGGATGCAACTGCAGGCCTCCTATTACCTGGTGCTTAATATTCCACTTTAGAATTGAGAGGAGTGGAATTCGAACTCATGACCTTTTTGTCACACTGGCTCTATTACCATGTCAATTGTTATCACTTCAACCAAAAGTTTAAGATGATGATTGGAGTTCCAAGATCGATTTTATACTATAACAGGATGTAAGCCTTCTCATATCAGCCAACATTAAAGAAGCTATCATGACGGCGATAGTTCAGGAAATCCAATAACTACACGAAAAGATTGAAAAAATAACTGGATACCGGCCAGCGTTGAAGAAGCTAATCCTGATAGTTATGCTGACTCGCCTTTCATAGACGAGATAACCAAGGTGGATCTTCCCAAAAAATTCATGGTCCCATCAATGAGAACCTGTGATAATACTACATATCCACAAAATCATGTAGCTTTTTATAAACAAAAAAAATGTTAGATGCATCAATTCTAAGTGAATCCAGACAGGTCTATATGTGTAAAGGATTCGGAACAATCCTGACCGGACCAGCACTATAGATGGTACATCATTCTACCAAATGGAAGTATAAAGTCCTTTGCTAACCTGGTGAACACCTTCAACCAACAGTTTGCCAGCAACAGGGAAATAGGAAAACGATCTAGTGACCTATACATGGTTACCCAGAAAGCAGATGAGACTCTCATGACTTACCTTAACAGATTCAACAAAGAGACAGTCTCCATTCCCAGGTGTGATGTCGGGACAGCCGTGGAAGCATTCAGACAGGGCTTACTTCCTAACAGTGATATCTCTACATCGACCTTACCAAATATCCTTGCCATACCTTTGAGTATGTCCAGGCGAAGACACACACTTACATACATCAGGCTGGAAGAAGACAAGAGTTATAAAGCTGGAGCAGCGGTTAACACGACAAAATATGACAAGTCAAGAAGAAGAAGCTCCGACTATAGAGGAAGTGGTTCCAGACCAGCCCAATTGATAAATGCATTTTGTATACACTTATTGTTCTATTTGGCATTGCATCCGACTTTAACTTTGGGCTCCTTAGAGTCTTTTTATATGCTATTTATCCTTGATTTTGTTATTTGGGTATTGCATGTCGGTTTGTGGAGGACAATATCCAAAGTACGCAGTTTGAAGGCTTACCCAACATATTTAGAGACACAAAGGTGTTTGATCCGAGTTCCAACTACTAAAGAAGCTTGAGAGGTTGTTTAAAAGTGTCGGAAGCTAGTGGATCGTTGTTAAAGATTTAAAAGAAGTGAAACATGTTGTTACAGGGTAGGTCAACCGACCTGGTGTTTGGGTCGATCGACCTAGGATATATTTCGCTAGTTTTATCATTTTGGGTTATTTGACAGGAATAATCCAAAGTATTACCCATCCTCTTAATAATCCCAACTATAATTAATTCAAAAATAAACTCAACTTTTGATACCCTATTCTCAAAAAATACTTGCAACCTGAACAACCGATCATTGTTTTTCACTTGGGAAATATAAAACCAATTTTTTTTCACCAACCCACCAGTACGACCACTCCACCACCAGACCTCATCACCATAAACGACCATCAATCCACCATTATGGTCGTCTGCCGTCGGAGACCTCCTCCCACCGAGAACCACCAACCATTAATGCATGAACCACCCAAGTCAAATCGTGTCAAATCTTTTGAGTTCAAAACCTCAAAAATATGATCAAAATTAAGGTTTTTCGAGTTCCTGAACTAATCCCAAAAATAATAAGCGGTTTCATGAGAATTTGTAGATGGGTTATTTAGTTGAGAAGTAATTACAAATGGGTTTGTAAATTTGGAGTGATATTTGAAAAAGTGTATAAAATAAATGGTTTGTATTAGATAGTTTATGATAATACAGTGAGAAGAGGTAAGGATTGATTCTAGTTGATGCATAATATATACACTGATTGATTTGTGATATATATTATCAAATTTGGGAGATTAGATGCCTTATGATTCTTCTTGAGGATGACAAAGCCTTTTGTTTTTTTGATCCATTGAGAGTACCATTACAACAGAGACAACAAAAACTCATGGAAGTTGATATCTTGTGACTACTTCGCTAACAAGGCTGACCTTTAGGGTGTGGAGCCCGTGCGGACGCACAAGGGCCCCCAAAATTTGGGGGCCCATTTCCATTACGTGTTCTTTGCAATATACAAATATTGACGCAAATACCAGCAATGAGATGTAGTGGAGCAGCGATATTAGAGTTGGACTTTTGCAGACACAATCCGTGTTCGACTCTTTGCAAGACCATTTTGTTTCATTTTTACACTATGGGGCCCACTCTGCCATTTATGGTCTACTATTTTCTATATCTACCATTATTTTTGTTTGCAATTAAGCCTAATACACCACCTTTCTCATTAATTTGACTCTCACGTGATTAATTTTTTATATTATGAGGATACACAGATAAAAAGTTGATAAATTTACTAATGAAGATATAAATGGACAAATTAATTTTTTTTTATTAAAATATTATTTCTTATAATAATATATCGTATATAACTTGATAGGGAGTAGTTAAAAAATAAATGAGATATTTATTTTGTTTATAATAAATGAAAAGTTTAGAAAATAAATTATCCATCCCCAAACCAAAATATTTCATGAAGTAAATGTTACTTTATTTTTTTCGCTCGAGATAAAAACATTGGAACAAGCTCTTTAAAAGATATGGACATTACTAACTTGGCCTCGTTATAAAATTTTGCACAGGGGCTCCGAAATCTCGGAGACGGCCCTGTTCGCTAAGATTGTTATATATTGTGCTTATAGGGATTGATATTTTGTGAGCTGTGAATATTTTCCGCCTATTTTCCATTATCCTTTGTTAATTTTCATTCATGGGTATGAGGAAGGGTTGATGGTGGTGGTGGCAGTACAAGGGAACCAGAAAAAGAGAATAATGGTGGTGGCAGTAAAGGAGAAGAAGAGAATGGTCAGAAGGAGATTTAATAATTATTAGTGCCATGTCATGCCACATAAGTGTCATGTCGTTGACACGTAGGTATTGACCTGAAATAATAGGTGACATGTAAATGTTAACCTGAGACAAGAGGTTAAAATTTGAGTGAGCCTATTTTGAGAATAAAGTGTTTAAAGTTGAGTTTATTCTAAGTTAAAATGTAATTGGGATTATTTTAAGTAGATGGGTAATAGGTTGGATTATTTACATCAAATAACCCTATTATTTTTAAGTTGTAATTTTCCACTATTGGCTTCTAATATAAAAGGAGCTTTAGAATAATTATTCATTACGCTTTATCATTCAGTTTAGAACCCTAATTCATCTCCCTATAACTCTTTTACATTTTGCTAGATTGGATTGGAAACTTTGATTATTTATTTCGTTCTTTTAGCATGAATTTTATTGTTATCGCTTTTATAATTACCGTTGTTGTTAGTTCCATCATGAATATCTAATTCGTTAACTAGGGTTTAGGGGATTTATAAATCAATTGGGCATATGTATGGTTAGTAAATCAATCGAGTTTATTATTCTAAATCGTTAATTACAGCATTTAATCACAAGACAAGTAATTAGTTAATGGCCATAATTGATTATTTGACTTGGTAATTCCTGACCTAAGATCGAGAACATGGAACCGAATAGACCCTGTTGCAACCGATAGAGTTACGTATCGAGACTCTGTTAGGTGCATTCCAGGGCGATTAGCGATCCGAGAGGACCTTATCACTACCCTTTAGACTGATCTATAAGATTGATTTATGACCCGTATACTGCCCCATGACATCCATAATGAACCGACGACCCTAACTCTTTCTCTATTTATTTTTATCATCACTCACACTCTTGATTGCTTATTTACTAATTGCTTTAGTTTAGTTTACAAATCAATCAACCACTGATTTGTTACTAGACAGACCTTTAATTTGCAAATAGAATACGATTTGTCTTCCTGTGGACTCGTTCCCGACTTTCCCTGACTGCATTAGTTAGAAACCGTATGGTTATTTTTGAGAGGTGTATGGTAGCTTGTCACATGTATTCAAGACTTGACATATCAAAAGTCAACCTTGCACAAGAACATTGAGGTAATCCCTATACCCATCCACCAATTCATGAGTATAATTTTTCTGTTGATGTTTAAGGCTTGATCAAAAGGCTTGGTAATATGGGCGAAGCAGTCAAATGGCCAAGGAAAAGCGATAACCCTATTTCCAGAAGAGACGTATCAAGGTGGTGCGATTTTCATATAGAAATGGGACATACAACAAATAATGTATAACTCTTAGGAAAGAAGTGGCGTATATACTAAAGAGAGGTTGCTTTAAAACCATGTTGCAGTCCCAGGACAGAAATGATGGAGCCATACATGAAAGATCGGGAAAAAAAGAAGGAACACAATCTTCCTCCTCCCTCACAAATATATGAAGTATAATTCATAAATGGAGGATCATAAATTTGTGTTCTGACTAGTTCAGTAGCAAAAAAAAAAAAAAAAGAAAAAAGATAGGTAGGAAGACAAAGATGAAATCGCCTTTCAAAAACAGGAATATCTTGCCAATCACCTTCCATAATTGTGACATGGATGGAGTTCCTTAGCTACACCATGATGGCCTTGTAATACCATCATTGATTAGGTAGCCTTTAGCAAGGCCTTCCTAGCTAATGGAGGTGCTACACATCTCGGTTTCCCGAAAAAATGTGTATAAGACAACAAATTAAGAAGGCAATACTTTAATTAAGTTTAAACGTTTAGAAATTTATAAATAGAAGTCTCAAAATCCAAAACCGAATGTAAAGATTATACAAACCAACAAAGTCCAATAACTACTTAAAAAAGAAGGACTAGGCTAAGTGGGACCCTCTAGGTGACAAGACTACACCGATCCTTCAACCCGCCTTCATCCACAAAGCTAAACCTGTCAGTCAACTGCTCCCCATATGATCGAAAATATCATATGGATCACCATAGATTTTGAAAATATTAAAGGTCAGTCTCAATAATACAAGTGCTCACTATATAATACAAATGTAAAGATATGAAATGCAAATAAAGACATGTAAGAGTGAAGTGCAGGAGCCACAAGTAACCTCCAATCACCACTCCAACTCAAACCCGGTGACGACATCGCAACATCGCCACCAACGACCGGACCACAGTCCGTAAAGTTACTCGTGACGCACCTAGAATACCGAGCCCGAGAGCTAACCGAACCCCTGCCAGATTCGTGATACCACATGAATCCCTCCATACTCAAGCCATAAACGTGCACGTCCTCCTTGAAATGAGAAACTCCAAGGAGTGACCCAAGCGTAAGATGGTATCCCAAACCGCCTTACGTCTTCTCAACAACACAACACAACCACAACATCACCAACCTCCACCAAAATCCCCAACATCCACAAGTAACACAATGCTCACACAATATGTCAAGTATGATACTTTATCATGCACAAGGTTACCAAGTATTCCAATTTCACATGAATAATGAATGCCAAGTATGCCATAACTAAATTCACCAATATCCACCACAATCCTTCAAGAAAAGAATGCCCAATCTCATGTTATAATGCAATTCTGCCAACTACCATGAAATTCATGATAATAAATGATGTGTGCCTTTTGTATGCGTTTATTCACATGTTTAGCACGCATTTCTATTCGCTTATTTGATCATTTCATCCCATTTCCTCCCGAGTTTGCTACTTT
>VHZZ01010003.1:29178-43028 GCA_009801015.1 Silene noctiflora | reverse complement strand
TCATCGTGATCGCACTATTGTTGAGGACACTCACTCCAACACTAGCAAGGCAATTTGAGAGTGATTAATAACAACTAATGAAATAAAGCAAGTAATTACTAAGAAGCCAGCAAGTGAACGATGAAAATTTGATATATTAAAAGACTAGGGTGTTCAGGTTCATTAATGCGGACTATGACTAACCTATGGTCTCAACTAAAGGTAACACAAAGATAATATCGAGTTAAACCCCCACCTCTCGGTGTAGGACAAAACCATAGGCTAAGTCGGGCCAAACTCTCGTCCTAACACTTCCTAAACCTTCTATTGCCACACACCAACCCAACATGAGTCTAAGCTCTCACTCAAAAAACATGCAATTAGAAGATAAGAACTCAAATCCTCATTTAAGCCTATCATTAAATACCTTGTGTGCACAAAACCAAGCATACTACCAAAAGACTACCCTTTTGTATTAAGACTAACAATCAAGCCATCCAATCTCACATTAAATACCCCTATACCCTAGTAAGGCACTACTCACACACACTTAACATAATAACTACAAAATATGGAAACTTTGACGTAAGGAAAGCAAGAGGAAACATGTTCAAGAGGATAAACAATTAACTAAACACAAATATGTAAATAATTGAAAGGAAATTGAAACTAAGAGAAGAATTATACCAATACCAACTAAAGGAGCCAACTTGGATTGATAAATGAAGATGGATTTCTTCTAGTCTTCAAATTACAACCCAATACTCAAGTGTAAACAATTGACAACTAGTAGATCTACTAATAACTAACAGTAATTAAGTACCAATTAGGGAAAGATTAGTGTTTAATTAAGGAATTATTACAAGATTATGCTAGAGTTTCTCTATGTAGGGTTGTGTGTCTAAATCGGATTAAAAATGGGGTATATATAGTATCCTATATTTGTAAGGTCTTAAGAAGGAAACAAAGCCCATGTCTCGTGTAGACGTGCTGCCAGCCGGGCAACTAGCCGCCGGGCAACCTGTCGGCGCCGTGCGTTTTATTTTCTTTCAAAATTGGACATGGGATATATAGGGGAGGGTTCCCTGCCGGTGAGTCAGCTGTCGGCCAACCGACAGAGAGCCACCTTATATTCTTCTTTCTTCCTCTCTTCTCTTGACCTGCTGTCCACTGCCGGCACACCGGCTGCAGTGATTTCTCCTCCTCTTCACTTCATGCTAACACATGTTAGCTTCCGGCTATCTCCTTATTCCGACTTGTCTCATTCTGAGCCTCTTACCTACAAGATGAAGAGGTAATTTATAGCATACGACTCATGTGGAATAAAAGGGACAAAATGCAAGTAATAGAGGCTTAAACCGAGTCAAATTATGATCAAAATGCATGAGGATGAAGAGGGGAAATGATATAATTTAAGCATATATTAGGAAAACTAACCTCAAATACTCGTGCTCTTCTTTAGTCTTGGAATAGACTAAAATGTCATCAATGAAAACCACCACGAACCTGTCCAAAAACGAATTGAAGATCCGATTTATAAGATCCATAAACACTACTGGCGCATTAGTCAACCCGAAAGGCATCACCACATACTCATAATTACCATACCGTGACCGAAAGGATGTCTTGGGAATATCTTAATCCTTAATACTCAACTGATGGTACCCTGATCTTAGATCGATCTTTGAGAACACACCGGAACCACTCAACTAGTCAAATAGGTCATTAATCATTGGCAAAGGGTATCTATTCTTTATGGTAACATGATTCACCTCTCTGTAGTCGATGCATAACCTCATATTGCAGTCTTTCTTTTTCACAAACAACACTGGTGCGCCATAAGGAGACATACTAGTTCTGATGTACCCTTTATCCAGCAACTCGTTCAGTTGTTTCTTCAACTCCTCTAGATCTTTCGGTCCCATATGGTAATGGGCCTTAGATATAGGTCTCGTTCCTGGTTTAAGCTCCACACTGAAGTCAATATCTCTCGTAGGAGATAATCTCGGTAGGTCATCTGGAAAAACATTCTCAAACTCACCAACCACCGGTATATCTGCTGCTGTAGGCTCCTCTACTCGAGTATCTGTCACATGGCATAGAATCATCGGACACCCCTTCCTAAAGTATGACTTTAAAGTCATCGCTGCAATGATCTTAACCTTGGATTTCACTATGAACCCTCGATAAGACACTCTAATCCCCTTTGGACCCCTCAAGGACACCTTTTTCTGATGACAATTAATGTAAGCCTTGTACTTACCTAACCAATCCATTCCCACAATGACCTCAAACCCATCTATAGAAAACTCAAGTAAATCAACTGGAAAAATCTACTTTCCCGACCACCACGGACACCCATTTATACAACTTACGACATGACACAGACTCTCCCGACAGATGAACACATTATCCTCTACCAACTCAAACTTCCCAAAACCCACAGGTAAGGCACCTGAATCAAATATGGGCGATCTATCAGGTGGCACTCCTAGACACAAGACGAAGAAACACAAGCCAACACAATCAATACTACAACAATCCTCCAAACTCTATAGTAACTTGTAATACCCGGATGTGTGGAACCCGTACAAGAGCCTGGGGATACGCGAGAGGATCGCCGGACTTGATAAGGGACTACTCGGGAGTAAAATATAGTCATAGACTAGACCTATTGAATCTGCAGTGGACCGAGTAGAGTTTTCAAGTGATCAAGTGGGTGGCACTCGGTACGGCGGTACTCGATCGAATGAGTGGCACTCGGTCACTCGACCGAGTGGGCTCGGTCACTCAACCGAGTGGTACTGTGCAGTACCCGATATGACCCAATTTCGGGACCTTACCCTAATTGATTCCGTTGTTTCTCCTTATCTCTCCAAATCATCTCCCTTCTCTCTAAAACCCTTACAAATACCTTATTATGGGATTCAATCTTGGATTAGAGGTTTTCTCACCTTGTTCATCATTCGTTTCACCTAAGTAAGTTAAGATCTACCCTTCTTTAGTTTAATTGAACCCTAACTTTTGGGGTTTTTGTTATGGGTAGTTAATTAGTAATTAGTGTGTGTAATATGGATAATTAATGGGTAATAATCCGGGTTTTGTGTTGTATTGTAGTGTAGGATGTATTGTAATAGTATAACATGGTTTGTATAAGATGAGATGGTTTCATGAGACGGGATTGTGTCAAACTCGAGTAACTTATGGAGATTGCTAAAAGGTAGGTTAATCCTACTCGGTTTTGATAATGTAAATGTGTGTTTGTATGCATTTGTCACTTAGAATCCATGATGGGGTTGTATTGCACTCAATATGTTAATTGAGAACGGTAATGACATTCATGTGTGTTTCGGCAATGCATTATAGCATGATGTTGGTTTGTGACAACTCGAGAGTCGGAATGATTGAGGAATTGTTATAATTATAGCATGTTTGGGAAGTGTGTCACATGAGGATTCATGTCTTTAGCCTATCGTATTTCATATTGTGCTTATATGTTCATTGTTCATGTTGGTGATTGTTGGAGGAGTTGTGTTGGTGGTACTTGTTGTTGTGGAGACGTAAGGCGGTTGGTAGACCGTCTTACGCTCGGGTCGCCTCTTGGAGCTTCCCACTCCAGCTGTTTTAGTGGGCGGTGCAGTGGTGCCGTCACCGAGTTGTGGGTACATCTGGGTGTGTCCCGGTACCGGTATGATGTTGGTGAAATCGTGTCTTATTCATATCATTGACATGTTGCATATTTATATACCGTGTTGTGTCTCATTATCAAGACTGACATGTTTGGGTTGTGTGTAAATTGTCACCTATTTTCGGGGTGGTCTGTGTCGATCCATATGATATTTCCGATCATATGCGGATCAGGTTATGTACAGGTTGGTTTAGTGTCATGCGAGAGACAGGACACACTTTAGACTTGGATTCGAACTACATAGTTGGATGATTTTGATAGTAGCCAAGTTGTAGATGTTATAGTTTACATTTATTAATCATTTAATCATTTGTAAATCACTAAAATTGTTATTTATTAAGTAGTTCTTTGATTGGAGTTTTGAAACACTGCCTCGGAAACCGAGATAGTAACATCCTCCCATTACCTTGGCCAGGTAAGAAAGGGGTGTTACAAAGTGGTATCAAAGCGGAGATTTTGGAACCTAAACCAATTAACCAAAATGAATTTAGGAGTCTCTAATAAAATGAACCCGACTTGAGTACAAGAGGAGATTATTTTTGGATGAGTAGGCGACCTCATGTCTAAACTAGTTTCTATTATCTCTGTTGGTCCCTATGTGGGTGGTTATAAGTATGGATGAACGCTATATGAAATGATATATGCTTACATATTTGTGTGATTGTTGATAGACTCTTTTACGTGATGTGATCGTTCATGAGACGTATGAAAGAATGTGGAAGTTGTATGGGTAGAATTATGTATGTAGCATGTTTTGAAAATGGTTATAATGTATTGGTATGAGGGACAATAGTCCCGCTCTTTGACTTCTATACGTATGCGTGTTTTGAATTCGTTAGCCTTATCTATGGAATGTGATTACGAATGATAGTTAGCGAAGTAATCGTGAGTATGAGGATAGTATGCCAACAACGGTAAGTGGGTTGGCGTATGAACTAACTCGGGAGGAGCCACCGGTAGCCGGTGTACCCCCGAACCTTTTGTTTTGATGCAGGGATACTATCATTCGAGTTTTATCGAAAATATCGAACTGTAAGGAGTCACTCGAACGAGTACGAGTCAATACCCGGTCGAGTACAGTGCACTCGACCAAGTGGACCTTGGCACTCGACCGAGTGGACCAATTTCCAGAATCTGGAAAAAGGGCACTCGACTGATTAAACTCTGTCACTCAACCGAGTGGACTCGTCACTCGACCGAGTGAGTTACACGGATCCTTATCTTGAGTAAAATCCTCTTTTTACTCTATCTTATCTTCTTCATTTTTTCATCTTTCCTCATATCTTCAACTTCAAAATCTCCCTAAAAATATTTCAACAACTCCATTTGTGTTATTTTGTGCTTGGATTCAAGTTTCTTGCTTCTTTTCTTCACTAATATTCACTAAGTTCAACAATGTAAGTGATTAAACCATCTCTTTTGTTTTTCACCAATTTGATTTGTACTTAAGATCCACACTAATTTGTTCAAGTTTATTAAATTATTTTCATGTTTTTACTTAATTCATGGTAGTAACTAGTACAGATCCCGCGCTATTGCGCAGTATATAGAGTTTTTATTTTTTTTAGTGTATTAAATTTGCACACCATAAATATTTAATATTTCTCTCTTTTGTATTTTGATATGAAACAAAAAATTTGAAATGGAAAACTAATCAAAGAGAATTAAGTTAAGGTGTGGGTTTTTTTTTAAATGAATTTTATTATCACAAAACTAATAGTAAATACTAATTAGCAACTTATAGTTTATAGCATAAAAACCAATTTTAATTTATTTTAATGAAAAAATCATAATTATGAATTTAATTAAATGATTAGAGTTTAATTATAAGAATATACTCATTGAAAATATATAATAATGTAATGAAATAAAGTTTTACTTACCTTATTTAGCTAGATGCCTTTTAGAGGGAAAACTAAGAGAATTTTTATTCTCTTAGTAGTAAGGGGGATTAATCTTTTATATAAATGTTGTTGTCATATGTCAGAGATTTCATGATAAATTTGCCCCAAATTTGATGAACTCAAAAATTAGGGTTCTTGAGTTCTTAATGTGATTCTTGTGTTTGTTGTTGGGTTTAATTGAAGCATTTGTTATTATGGATGAATTTTGTGTTACATGTGAAAAATCTTGCCTTAAAAATCCGTCTTAAAATTTCGAAGTCTAAGGTAAAACTTGGTTTATTTGTCTTAAAGGATTACTATTTTTGCTAGTAATGGGGTACATTGTTTTGAAATGGAAATGTTACCTCAAAATTCGACCCAAAATTTTCGTAATGTCTACATATGAACAAAATTTCAATTTTTGCACAACAAATTTGGCGTAAATTGTGTCATAAGACTATAGACTTTATGATTGTTGTAGCTATGTATTCTCATGAATTGAGAATTTTGTCTTAAGAGTGCAACTAATTTCCGGAAATTTCATATTAAGCATGACCAAATTATAATTTTGATACTTGGAACATGATTTAATCATTTCATGTCATCTTAAATCCTTGTCAATAATATGTCGTATTGTCTTACACCAAAAAGAAAATTTTGTCTCAAGTTTTGACCCAAGACTCTCCAAATATTAGTATACATGACTTTATTTTGACTTTCTACACTTAGAACGTACTTTACTTGCCTTATGATGCTTCACACGTAGCTAATAGTATGTAGTATTTTTCGAAATTGCAAATGAGACTCCATGCCTTCTGAAGTTTCGAAATGGCTAGACATGCATGTTATGAATTTTGATTTTTAAGCTCAATCCTTGCTCTAATCGTGTCAAAGACTTTGTGATTGTTGGGAAACTTGGATTTTTCTTCCGTGAATTGAAAGGAATGGTTGTGTAATTTTGTAAGGACTCTATTTTCCGGAAAATTTCATTTTGAATAAGTCTTGGTTTGATGAAACGGGAGGGAACCATGTTATGTTTTATCGATTGTTAAACTACTAATTGAGAATGTTGGAAAAAATTTCCGTTCACTTCAAAGTTGTCTTCGATTCTTATCCTTTATATCCTATTCGTTGTTGTGTAAATTATTTTGTAGCATGCCAAGGAACACGAGGAACAACCGATCCGCACAACCCCGACAAGAGCTGGTAGCCCCACCCGCCATCACCGCTCCAGGATTTTCGGGTATTTTGTTTGAAAGTAAGAATCATAGGGAGGACTTCCTCATACTAGCCAAGACGGATGGCCCCAACTCGGTGTGTATCAAAGAGTGCCTTGAGGGAACTAGGAATAGAGGAAGAGGTGAGTGAAATCTTTGAGATTCTCGTGATAGAGGGATTGTACAATTTGGAGGAGTTATCTTACCGCAACCTCACCTTAGAATTTTTGAGCTCTTATGTCTATGATGAGAAACACCATGTGGTAAAGTTTAGGCTTAAGAATACCCCTTTCATGATGACGTGTGATGCATTTGCAACTTGTTTGGAGATAAACATGAGAGTCGAGTTCCATTTTGACAAGGTGGAGAAGGGGATAAGTGCTACAAAATTCTTTGATCTATATACGGGGAATGAGGGTACTTTGGTGAAAAACATGAAAGTCAATGATGAAGAGCATCCGGTGTCGAGGATCACCTTACGCCCCTTTACCCAACTTCTCTACGAGGGAAAGGATTTGAGTAGAGTGAACTCCACGGAGGTTTCGCTTTTGAGTTCTTATTTAAATCCTTACCATGTGGATCACTTCTAATTCAATGCCATGCCCATGGTGTGCCTTGCCCTTGAGAGGTTGTCCATATCAGACAAGTGTTCCCTAGATTGTGGTGTCATCATGACCCTCTTGGCTAAGGCATTGTTAGGTTATGAACCTGGGGAGGTTGATAGACCGTTGACCGTAGGAATGCCATATTTTGACATAGCTTACATGCGATCAGGAGTTGATTGGCTCGCAGAGGTGAGAGGTGGAGGTCATGCTTGGAAGGTGGAAGGGAAATGGTAAATAAGACTACCCGCGAAGGATAGGTTATGTAACACCCCCATACTCCAAGGTGCCTTACCAAGACCACCTTAGCATATAGAAATGCTACCATCTCTGTTACCCGAGGTACAGTATATCAAAAGAAACCATTAAGAAACAACATTTAAAGATTAAAGTTAAAGTGATACATATCCAAAACCAAAATTCCTCAATGTGAGGTACAACCGTCTAAAAACAAAAATACCGAAAATACTGAAATCAAAACTATTATAAGACATAGCGGAAGACTAGATACGAGACTCAGTGGTGACTCCATCCCAAGTAACCCGCGAACTATCCAAGCCATACCTGTTAATCAACTGCTCACCATCCCCGAATGGATCATTACAAATACAAACATATAGCAAGGTCAGTTACTGCATAACACAATAAGGCAATCATAATACCACATCCCACTCCCCAACACCACCAACGCCATACATCTAACTACACACCAAGTGTGAAGCCCTTCCAGTGGGGACCACAGCCTTTACCACGTAAGCCCCGCTCACATCATAGAGCGTAAAATCTATTGATCCTTAATGTGCACATCCCCCTTGTGACGAGAACCACAAGGGGCGAACAAGGGCGTGAAGCCATTCCCGCAAATGGACTCCACTCAGCCGAGGGCGCACCTCGCGAACCACATACAATACACAACCATAATAATAATCATGCAAACACAGTAAATTAACCATTGTCTCAATCATGCTTACATATCACATCGTCACAATTACATATACAACAACTGAGTAGGGAAAACCCTACCTGAGATGGAATTCAAGAAGCAAACACAACAACAAAGAATCTTTCCTCTACAAAGTCACCTCCTTTACAATTAAACATCCAATTACAAATAATTCAACCATTACTCCCAAAAACCCCTAATTTACCCAAATACGGTTTAAACAAGATTACATAAATAACATACAACTAGTAAAAGAATCTTAATCACGACACGACGAACTCATTGATATCAAATGCCCCAAAAGATAAGAACTCTAGCCCTTGATTTGAGAGTAAAACGAGAAGTAGATCTACGTTGTTCAAGTTTTGTGAAAAGTTGTAAAGAGTAAAAGTAAAACTGATGAAAAGATGCGTTGTTATCATAAAATAACCTCTCCCTTTTAATTTAAAATCAAACCGGGTAAAACCCGTAACTCGCAGCTATTCGCTCGAGTAACTAACGTACTTGATCGAGTAACCCCTACTCGATCGAGTTAACCCAACTCGGCCGAGTAACCAACGAGCAGAACATTTCTAGACTCTGATTCTTACTTACTAGATAGAGTACCCTCTACTCGACAGAGTACTCAAAGGTCATAAAACACGGTGTATATAGTCTTCCCTCCTTAAAAACGAACTTCGTCCCCGAAGTTCAAACCCAAATAAAAAACAAAACTCCACATACTCAAAACCACACAACCAACTCCTTAAAAATGAACTTCGTCCCCGAAGTTCAAACCCAAACCGAAAACAAAACTTACATTCTCAAAACCACACAACCAACTACCTACAACCCAACATAAAACTCAAAACACGACACTAACGATCTGAAAACATGCTTAAGACTCGACCAAGACCGCAACAAAACTAATGTAAAAACTCGTGTGATCATCTCCTACCCCCCTTAAAGAAACAAGGTTACGTCCCCGTAACCAAACATACCTGCTGAAAAAGATGAGGATAGCGCTCCTTCAAGGCCTCTTATGCCTCTTAAGTCGCTTCCTCCACATTGTGGTTAGACCACAACACCTTAAGCAAAACCGTCTCCCCATTCCTAGTCTTGCGAACCTTGCGATCCAAGACTTCCTTAGGCATCTCCACATAGGTTAAAGACTCATCCAACTCTATGTTCTCAACCTCTAGCACATGATAAGGATCATTCATATACTTCCGCAGTTGAGACACATGGAAGACATTATGTACCCGGTCTAAAGCCGGCGGTAAGGCTAAGCGGTAAACAACCTCACCAAAACAATTTAGAATCTCATAAGGGCCAATGAACTTCTGACTTAGCTTACCCGTCTTACCAAATCTCATTACTCCATGCATGGGTGACACCTTCAGCAACATCTTATCCCCAACTTGGAACTCGATGTCCCGACAATGCAAGTTTGCATAACTCTTTTGTCGATCTTGAGCCGCTTTCATCTTTTGTCGGATTAGCCTCACTTGCTCAACCATATCCTGAACCATCTGCGGTCCTAAAACCACTGCCTCAGTGCTGCCATCCCAACAAATTGGGCTCCTACACCTCCTCCCATACAAAGCCTCAAAAGGTGCCATCCCAATACTCGTATGATAGTTGTTGTTGAAAACTCGATCAAATCCAACCTATCTTCCCAACTACCACTGAACTCCATCACACATGCCCTTAATATATCCTCCAAAGTCTTGATGTTCCTCTCTGTATATCCATCTATCGCAGGATGAAAGGCCGTACTCATCTTCAGTGTAGTACACATCAATTTCTGCAACTCCTGGCAAAATCGAGAAATAAATCTCGAATCCCGATCCGACACAATATCCTTTGGTACCCCATGCAGTCTCACTACATTCGTATTGTAATCATTTGCCAACTATACCTTACTCTACGTATCTTTCATAGGAATAAAGTGAGCTGACTTGGTCAACCGATCCACGATCACCCAAATCATATTATTACCTTGATGAGTCCTCGGCAAGCCCACAATGCAATCCATAGAGATAGATTCCCACTTCTATTCCGGTACCTCAAGAATCTGAATATTACCTTGCGGTCTGCGCTGCTCCCCCTTCACTCGTTGGCAAGTCAAACATCGAGCCACGAACTCTGCTGTCTCCCTCTTCATCCCAGGCCACCAAAAGGTCTTCTTCAAATCCTTATATAGCTTATCACCACCCGGATGTACTGAATACGGAGTACAATGAGCCTCAGTCATAATCAACTTCTTTAACTCATCATCCTTAGGAACACACCACCTCCCATCGAACCGAACACTCCCATCAGAATGAATAGAGAACCGAGACACCATCCCCTGCTCCACTCTAGCCCTCCACTCCTGGATCTTAGAATCAATAACCTGCTTACACCGAATATCATCATACAACTCTGGCTCAACTGTCAAATCTCCTCTAGCATCCCCTTTTTGAATCACATGGATCCCCATATGAGTCACCTCATCTCTCAATCGCATCAAGGACATAGATGTGCATAGAGAATGCACACTCTTCCTACTTAATGCATCTGCCACCACATTCGCCTTCCCTTCATGGTATACAATATTCATGTCATAATCCCCATTTACCTCCATCAACCTCCGTTGTCTCATATTCAGTTCCCTATGTGTGAAGATGTATTTCAAACTCTTATGATCCGAAAACACCTTAAAGGTCGCCCCATACGGATAGTGTCTCCAAATATTCAAAGCAAATACAACTGCACCTAACTCTAGATCATGAGTCGGATAATTCTCCTCATAAAACTTCAATTGCCTAGAAGAATAGGCAATCACCTTCCCGTTCTGCATCAACACACATCCCAACCTATTCTTCGAAGCATCGGTATACACCTTATAATTCTCACTCCCCTCAGGTAAAGCCAAGACTGGAGCTGTAGTCAAACGCTCCTTTAATGTTTGGAAGCCCGTCTCACAACTCTCATCCCAGCGAAACTTGTTCTCCTTCCTAATCAACGCCGTCATAGGCCTGGCAATCTTAGAAAAGTCTTTGACAAACCTTCAGTAATAGCCAGCCAAACCAAAGAAACTACGAACCTCCGCTACATTCTTTGGTGCCTCCTAGTTAGACACGGCTGATATCTTACTAGGATCCACAGACACCCCCTCCTTAGAAATCACATGGCCCAGAAAGGCCACCTTCTCCAACCAGAACTCACACTTAGAAATCTTGGCATACAATTGGTTATCGCGCAAGGTCTGTAATACCAATCGTAGATTCTTAGCATGCTCCTCCTTAGTCTTGGAATAGACTAAGATATCATCTATAAAGACCACCACAAACTTATCCGAGTACTGACTGAAAACCCGGTTCATAAGATCCATAAACAACGTTGGTGCATTAGTCAACCCAAACGGCATCACCACGAACTCATAGTGACCATACCTTGATCTAAAAGCGGTCTTTGGTACGTCTTCCTACCGAATCCTCAGTTGATGGTATCCCGACCTGAGATCTATCTTAGAAAAGACACTTGCTCCACTCAACTGGTCAAAAATATCATCTATCCTTGGCAACGAGTACTTATTCTTCACCGTGACATGGTTCAGCTCCCTATTGTCTATACACAGCCTCAAACTCCCATCTTTCTTCTTAACAAACAGCACTGGTGCACCCCAAGGCGATAAACTTGGCCGGATGTATCCCTTCTCTGACAGATCATTCAACTACTTTTATAACTCCTCTAACTCCTTTGGTGTCATCCGGTATAGAAACTTAGATATAGGTCTTGTTCCCGATTTCAACTCCACACTAAAGTCAATTCCCCTCTTCGGCGGTAACCCCGGTAACTCCTCTGGAAAGACATCCTCAAACTCCTCCACAACTGGTATATCTGATGCTCTCAGCTCCTCGGTTCGGTTATCCCAGACATGGCATAAAATAAATGGACATCTCTTTCGCAGATAAGACTTCAAGGTCATGGCTGCAATCAACTTGACTTTGGGTTTGACCACAAACCCACAGTAAGACACCCTAACACCCTTAGGCCCCCTAAAAGACACTTTCCTTTGATGACAGCCTATTCTAGCTTTGTACTTTCCCAACCAATCCATCCCGACTATCACCTCAAAACCATCCAATGGAAATTCAAACAAGTCGACATGAAGATCAACTTGTCTGATAACCATAGACACTCTCTTAAAAAACTTCCCACAAGACAAAGACTCCCCAGACTGTATGAAAACCTCATCCTTTACAGACACAAACTCCCCCAAACCCAAAGACTTAGCATGACTTAACGATACAAAGGAATGCGACGCACTCGAATAAAATAAAACGAAAGTAGTTACATTATTAACAAGAAAGGTACCAGTGACTACTTGCGCATCCTCTACAGCAGCTTCCTTGTCCATCATGAAAAGTTTACTGCTGCTCTTTTGGCCGCCTCCCGGAACCGTACTAGCTGACGCAGTAGACTTGGCAGCTGATGCCTGATTGGCATTAGCCACTGGATGCTGATAAGAACTTCCACCATTGCGGTTGTAAGCACCATTGTGACTCTGACCACCTTGGTTGCTCCATGATCCAGCTGGCCGGTTACTTGCATAACTCTAAGCCTGAGAAAAACTCCCCTGAGACTGCCTTAGAAAGCCCCTCCCAGGTGCACTAGTACACTCATGTCTCTTGTGGCCAGCACCACCACTGTTGAAGCATGAGATACTCCATTTAGGACCACCGCTGCGGCCACCACGACCTCCACTGAACCTTGACCTCGGTGAATAAGCCTTAGGCTGATTGTGGTTGTTCCGCTTATAGCTAGCATGTCCACCACCCTCACTCTCAGCCTTCCTTTTTTCCGAGCCCTTCTCCCTAGATTCCTTGGCCAGCTCGACCAATCTCTCAGCTCTCCCAGCCCTCTCACAAACCTCTTTCACATCCGAAAGAGTCCCCGTCATCAGCTTCCTATGATCTTATAAGTCAGCCCCTTCTCAAACCATAGCGCCAAGTTAATCGGTGTCAACCCCATATGCCCAGCATACCTAGACTTCTCATTAAACTTATGATAGTACTCGGTCACCGACATATCCTCAGTCATCACAAAAGAATCTAACTAATTCCTCAGCTTACTATGAATATGCTCCAGAATAAACTCATTCCTCATAGCCCTCTTAAACTCAGACTACGGGATTGCGGTCTCACGTTATTTCAGGTAACTCATTAGCACACCATCCTTCACCATATCCCACCATTCCCCAGCCGAGTCCCTTAGGTAGAACGCAGCCTGTTCCACCCTGAACTCCACCGGACAATGCACCACCCGAGGATATTCTCCATCTCCCGATGCCAGTTGTCGAGCAATATTGGCTCACCCGTGCCTACGTAGGTTGTGTGGTTGAAGCGAGCTATGGTAGTACTCATTTTATCAAATTCTACCCCCGTCTCCATCTCCTACCCAAACCTCTTAAGGGTCTCGGTGAGTGCATCTTGATGCTCGATCATCTTGGTAATATCCTCAATGCTCATCTCCTGAGCCTTAACTGTTGGAGTAAGTGTCCTCAACAAT
>VHZZ01009998.1:13984-24650 GCA_009801015.1 Silene noctiflora | reverse complement strand
CTTACTCTTTTAGTTATGCATGCACAAGATCCTTTTAATTAACATGTTAATTAATAAAATCAGTAGATTCACATAGTGTATGTGAGTTTCCTTCAGTATATGCCAGGGTGAAAGGGAGGGAGGCAGAGAGGAAAGGATGGATGGGAAATGAGGGAAGAAATAGATATTGTACTTGGTTGGCCTCTGATAGCTATAATTTTAGTATCAGTTTATTCCTTTATGTTACTCGATTTTGTGCGCTTTAATCGATTAATAGCTCATTTTATTACTTAAATAGCATTTATTAGTTTTATTAATATTATTGCAAATGGTTGTTATTTTCGTAGATTAGATACTGCCTTTGGTTATTTTAATTTTGTAGGAAAATGAAGTGAAGATGGATGAACTCGAGTTGGATTAAGCATATTGAGACGGATCGATTAGTCTTTTAAATAAGACGAGGCATTGAAATGAACTAAGTCAAGGTCAACTCTATACCATATCATCTCCTTCATCGTCCTCCATTTAATAAACTATTCACCATCATTCCATGAACCCAACTTAACCATTCACCACAATCCATCACCTGAACTCGTCTCAACTCTAATCTTGGCTGTTCGGAACCAAAACCGAGTGTGAAACCAGACTCAAAACCCGAGTCCAATGAAGAATGAGCTGCCACCAATCACGCATAACCAGGGTGTCACTTCCTCAACCCAGATTCGGTGCCGAACTCGACATCATAGCGACCAATACCAACGCACCACCTGGTCTCCACTGCTCCGCAACTTACAATCGTAACCCACCGTTCACATCCATCACAACCATCATCGAATTCAACAACCATCAACCTCCATCACCAATTTGACTCCCCTAATACCCCTCCATTCAAGCCACAACAAATAGCAGCATCAGGCAACCAAATCAAGCAGCATCCAAGGCCCGTGATCACATCAACCAGCCAAGAAACGAGTCCCATCTCGTGTCCCTAACTCTGTCAAACTCCAAGCAGTAGCAGGACTCACCGCGACACCGTCATGAGCAGTGACAAAACTTGCTCCTCCATGAAATTATCATCAGCCACGAAGTTGGAATCAAAACTCAAGTTCGAAGCCGCACTCGCATCACCATTGATGCCACCTTGAGATAAGGACTCACAATCATGAAATCGTGCAATCGAGGGGCAAAATGATGCCTGGTCGGGTATTTCGATGTTTTGATCGGGTGAAATTAAGGAGCTGTCTTATTTGTTACGTGGGTTAGCTTTTGAGAATAAGAGGACAAAGTCAAGTGGTTTAGATATTTTTCATTTGATTATTCTTGTCTTTTTTTTTTAGTTTATTTTCCCTTTTTCTTTATTATGATTCTACCCTTAATGAATCTCCTTCTGTAAAATATGAAAACCCCAAATTAAAAAGGGGAGACTCACTTTAGACTCTTTAGTTTTAGTGTAAAATATTTTCACAATTATTTTCTAGGTTTCCTCTCTTTTTTTTCCTCTCTATTCTAGATTAGAATTCGATTTAGTTTATTTATTGGGTACAAGATTTGTTCTTTATGTAATCAACTTCTAGATCTATTTCTTCTATCCAAGTATGGTATTAATTTCTTTCTTCATCTTTATTCATGTTAATTAGTGCTTTATTATTAGTGGGTAATTTATTTAGTTTAGTTTTTATGATAATTAGGGAGTAATCTTTAGTTAGGGGGACAGGGGGATAGGGTTCTTGAGTTAGTTCCACCATTGGACGATTATGCTTCCATTTTTACCATTTTAAAGACTAGAATTAATCTTTAAAGGGTTTGGTGGGAATTATTTGGTTAGGGTGACGATTCGACTCGGGTAATTGTAAATTCGACTTAGTGAGAAATTTCTAAGTTGACACCTTGTCTTAGATGACCTCCTTGACTTGAGAAATTAGGCCAAGGGTTGGCTGAGTTAGTGGGTGAAAGATCGTCTTACTCTCTTTCTTGTTATCTTTCATGGGTTGGATAGTTGACTCGTCCTATGAGCTAGCGATCAGACCCGACTCCCTAACTCCCCCTAACTCCCTTTAATTAGTTATTCGTTTTTACTTTCATTTTGTTTGTTTATTGCCTTAACTAGTTTAGATAATCTTAGATTATTCAAATCTCCAACATTTGATTGATTAGAATAAACCGACCAAGACCAACACATCAATCCTAACTGTCTCTGTGGATCGACCTCCTTACCCTACTACATTAATTAGTTTGGTATTGAGTTTTACAAATATAGTTTGATGCGGGGTGGGCGACAATCCCGCTATCACCTATTACCTTACGGAATAAAAGTTCGTGTCAGAGATAGTAATTTGACAAGTATATATTCGTTTTTAGATTAAAACGGGTTAAATAATCTACTATTTACATAGATAAGACAAGTCTTTTGCTAATATTTCAAACATTTTATTTTTGTCTATCTATGTAAATGAYCGTCCCTCCATTCAACTTTTATCACCCAACTTCAATATAATACTCCTCACATATATTGGAGAAGGGAGTATGTAATTTACCCATCTTAAATTTGAGACGGAAAGTGTCGTTTTAAATAAGATTTTGTGACAATATTATTGTTTACTTTTTAATTATGATATAGANAATTCGACTTAGTGAGAAATTTCTAAGTTGACACCTTGTCTTAGATGACCTCCTTGACTTGAGAAATTAGGCCAAGGGTTGGTTGGGTTAGCTTGGGTTGAAAGACCGTCTTACTCTCTTTCTTGTTGCCTTTCATGGGTTGGATAGTTGGCCCGTCCTATGAGCTAGCGATCGGACCCGACACCCTAACTCCCTTTTATTAATTATTCGTATTTACTTTCATTTTGATTGTTTATTGCCTTAACTAGTTTAGTTGCTTTTAAATTATTCAAATCTTCAACCTTTGATTAACTAGACTAAACCGACCAAGACCAACACATCAATCCTAACCGTCTCTATGGATCGACCTCCTTACCCTACTACATTCATTAGTTTGGTATTGAGTTTTATAAATATTGTTTGAAGCGGGGTGGGCGACAATTCCGCTATCAAAATGGCGTCGTTGTCGGGGACGATGTCTAGGATTGTTATTGGTTTTAGTTAGTTTAGAACTAGTTTTTATTGGTTTTAAAAAAAATTGGAAAATTTGATCTAAAAAAAAAGGATTTTGAAAGAAAAGAATGACAATATTCTATTTTCTACACTTTCAAAATGAATCATTGCATGTTTTTTGGAATATACTTGAGTCTTACATTTATCATTATGGTTGTGATGTTGAAATATGAGAATTTTGTCATATAATCTATGATGGTGTCTTTTTTGATGTTAGGGATATGATTAAGCGAAATTGTGATGGAGTGTTCAATTTTATGCCATATGATGAGAGGTGGGAGCTTCTCAAATACTTGGCTAAAAATTCTAATGAGTCGGAGATGGCCTATCAAACTTCTCTTTTGAACAATATAAGAAGTGAGGTGAATGACCTTTCAAAGGAGATACATTCTCTTTTGTTGAGAACGAGAGAAACACAAAAGATGCTAGATTTGAATGGTCAAATCTCTTGAGACCGAAATGAGCCAACATCCCTCTTTCCAAACATTAGAGCCATCTAACCCACATGTAGACAATGAATCCCATATCACCATCCACCCTCTTCACCTTGCTCCTAAATGCCTTGAGGATCAATGTACACCCTTTGATGTGAATGTTATGATGACAACTTGTAAGTATGAGATTCTTGATGAGCCTTACGATGAAGAGTGTGTGAGTATGCCTTATGGTACCCTTGACATTGAATGGAATGAAAATTTTGTGCTTGAGGAAATCCAAATACCCATCTCTTATCTTAAGGATACTTGTATTCCTAACTTTTTTGAGGAGGAGAGTGAATTTGAGACTTTGCCTACCATTGTTAGTGATAAAAGAGTTGAATTTTCCTTGATCAAAACCCATGAAAACCCCACTTTTGAGGAATTTTGTGGTGTGACAATGACAATGAAAAACTCACTTTTTAACTACATGGAAGATGAAGTTAATATTGAAAGGGAATATGCTTTGAGTGATGAAGAGCAAGTCGAGAAGAATGATGAGAAAAATGATATTTGTGATGATTCTTGGATTGAGGAAAGTGTGAATATTGGAGAAAAGTGGGATGATGTGGTTAACTTTCTTGAAGAACCTATTTTAGAGAAATTTGAGGATTGCTTATGTGTTGAGGTTGAATTTCTTACTTCCGCCAATCATTTAGACCTCAATTCTCCCTTACTTGAGTTCATGAGTGTTGAGGAGTGTTTTGATAATCCTATCAATGAGGTTGCTTTGACATTTGATTGTCATTTGATGAAAATGATGTTGTGAAGGATTTCAAGAGTTTTAATCCTCCTCTTGTGAATTTGAAATCAAGTGACAATTCTTGGACCGAATTTGAGATATTTGGTGTGTACTCCTCCCATCACATACCACCCACTACTTGTCTTCTTCTTTCTTGGTTGTATGGGTCGTTTTGCTCGCTTTCTAAGATCCATCATGAATACTTTCTTGAAGATTGGTCTAGTTTATTTGATAAGTTAATGAGGTATTTGACGGGATTTTTAAATTACTAACGTGCTTGATGTGTTGAAATGTATATATTTCTTCTCTTGCTTGTGTTTGGCTCTTCTTAATATGTGTAGGTACCCTTTTTGTGAAATTCAAAAACCAACAAGATGATGCCGAGTTGGAGTAGAAGCATAAAGAATCATTTCACTTAGTGGAATGACCAAAGATGGAGCTTGAAACGGTAATATCCTTCACTCACGTTCTCTTTTACCCTCCCTAGTTCTTAGACATTGAGGACAATGTCAAATTTAAGTGTGRGGAGGTTTTGTATTGTTGGTTGGAGGATTTGATGTTGTTGGATTGAGTATAAATGGAGGATGGTGGTGTTGATTCTTGTAGATATGTGTTGTGTATTTGGAGTATTGGTACSTTTGGTGGTGTATTGTCGTTGTGATTATGTGTTGTCGTGGTTGTATTTTATGTCTATTATTTTATTAATATCATGTTTAGTTTTACATTTGTTTAATTGTGTGTTTATTGTGTTTAGATTTTGAAAAAAAAAAATGAAAAAAAATCCCAAAACAAGTAATTTCTTTTTAATAACTTTTTTTACTTTTTTTGACTTAGTTATTATTCTAGTTTCCAACTCTTGTGAAGAGAATGGTTTTTAAACACTTGAATCAATGCTTTAGCATTGTGTATAGTCCGACTTTGTGTCATGGGGAGTTTGAGGGGTGAGTTCTCTACAACCATCACCACCTCTCGTGATGTGATATGGACTTGATTAACTTGTCTAGGTGACCTTGTTTGATTTGGTGGTTTGACAACCAAAAATGCAATTTTCATGAATAAGGGCTTGCTTGGGATGAAATTAATTATTAAGGAAGTAATAAGAGCTAAAATAAGAAGAAATGAGAGGAGATTGGTGCTTAGTGGTGGTTGTAGAGGGTGTAAAAAGGAGGTGAGGGAGGAACTATTACCTCTATATGGAGGTAATAATTACTTGGAGGGAGAGGTGGGTAATAATTACTCCCTTAATTGAGGGATTATTACATTATATTTCCTTATTTCTATCCATTTCTATCTCCAACCCCCATCCCTTCCCTTAATTTTTTAGTTCATTTTAGCTTTATTACTCCCTTAATAATTACTCTCATCCCAATCAAGTCCTAAGTATGAATTGCTCATTTCAAAAGGTTTTGTGTAGTGGAAGTTATAATTGTCAAAGCCGCCTCAAGTTGTTTAGAAATGTGGAAATGTAATGTTGTTTCAAAATTTTGGTGGAGGACTAACGCTTTGATGCCTTTGGAGGGGATCCATTGATTTAGGCCCCCATAATGGTCGTGAATTCGATCGTGACCAAAAGTAAAGAGTGACTATCACCCCGAAAAGCTATTGTTTAGAGGCTAACCGGTTGCCTAATAAGCGATTGGCGAAAGCAAAGGCCATTAGCACGCGTGGGACAAGCCCCACCACAAGTAATGAATGTTAAAGTGCAAATTTTTGAAAGAGGCCAAACTTAATGCTTAGTTGATTCACTTTTTATATTTTGTCTTGAGCATTTCATTCCAAAAACTCTTTTGCCTTACCACCTTATTAGACTAAGGGACGACCCTTGACCTTTACTATTGTAAAGAATTTGTGACTTGTCTATGTCTATATGCCACTAACTTCATGAGAGATCTCGCTCCATCGCCACCTTACCCCTTAAAAAGTCCCTAACTAAGGTTAGAAGATGCACAATGAAATTGTGTCGGTTTTGGAGTGTTTGGTTGTCATATTTTATGCTTAAGTTAGATTTTATAAATGTGACTTTTGAATGAGAATTTGCTTCGTTACCTTGATGAGGGAGGTGAC
Organism: Silene noctiflora; assembly: GCA_009801015.1. Lineage (NCBI taxonomy): Eukaryota > Viridiplantae > Streptophyta > Magnoliopsida > Caryophyllales > Caryophyllaceae > Silene > Silene noctiflora. Next base: position 18,278 of record VHZZ01009998.1, on the reverse strand, counting down.
TTATTTTGATAAGAAATGACCGTTTGATTGAGTTTCGTGCTTAATGTATGGTTGTTTCGCGATTTTGGCAAGACCCAACTTGCCTTGTAAGGAGATGCTCTACCTCATGAGTATTTCGTTGTGAGTTGAAGGGACGGAGTGAGCCCGTTATTTTCTCATATCGGCTATTATGTTTATATGTTTATTTTGTCAATAAATGTGTTTTTGACTTAATTTATGAGCATACTCGAGGACGAGTAAGGTTTAAGTGTGGGGAGATTTGATAGCTATAATTTTAGTATCGGTTTACCCTTATTTATTCTTTTATTTTACTCGATTNTACTCGAGGACGAGTAAGGTTTAAGTGTGGGGAGATTTGATAGCTATAATTTTAGTATCGGTTTACCCTTATTTATTCTTTTATTTTACTCGATTTTGTGCGCTTTAATCGATTAATAGCTCATTTTATTACTTAAATAGAATTTATTAGTTTTATTAATATTATTGCAAATGGTTGTTAGTTTCGTAGATTAGATACTGCCTTTGGTTATTTTAATTTTGTAGGAAAATGAAGTGAAGATGGATGAACTCGAGTTATATAAGCATATTGAGACGGATCAATTAGTATTTTAAATAAGACGAGGCATTGAAATGAACTAAGTCAAGGTCAATTATTAACCTTAAACCAAAAGTGAATTTCAATCACCTCTATACCATATCATCTCCTTCATCGTCCTCCATTTAATAAACTGTTCACCATCATTCCATGAACCCAACTCAACTATTCACCACAATCCATCACCTGAACTCGTCTCAACTCTAACCTTGGCTGTTCGGAACCAAAACCAAGTGTGAAACCAGACCCAAAACCCGAGTCCAATGAAGAATGAGTTGCCACCAATCACGCATAACCAGGGCGTCACTTCCTCAACCCAAATTCGGTGCCGAATTCGACATCATAGCGACCAACACCAACGCACCACCTGATCTCCTCTGCTCCGCAACTTAAAATCGTAACCGCCTCCCCTGCATCTCCACCACCGTTCACATCCATCACAACCACCATCGAATTCAGCCACCATCAACCTCCATCACCAATTCGACACCCCTGATACCCCTCCATTCAAGCCACCACAAATAGCAGCATCAGGCGATCAAATCAAGCAGCAGCCAAAGCCCGTGATCACATCAACCAGCCCAAAAACGAGTCCCATCTCGTGCCCCTAACTCTGTCGAACACCAAGCAGTAGCAGGACTCACCGCGGCACCGTCATGAGCAGCGACAACACTTGCTCCTCCATGAAACTATCATCAGCCACGAAGTCGGAATCAAAACTCAAGTTCGAAGCTGCACTCGCATCACCATTGATGCCACCTTGAGCTAAGGACTCACAATCATGAAATCGTGCAACCGAGGGGAAAAATGATGCCCGGTCGGGTATTTCGATGTTTTGATCGGGTGAAATTGAGGAGCTGTCTTATTTGTTACGTGGGTTAGCTTTTGAGAAGAAGAGGACAAAGTCAAGTGGTTTAGATATTTTTCATTTGATTATTCTTGTATTTTTTTAGTTTATTTTCCCTTTTTCTTTATTACGGGGGACTCACTTTAGACTCTCTTTAGTTTTAGTGTAGAATATTTTCACAATTATTTTCTAGGTTTCCTCTCTTTTTTTCCTCTCTATTCTAGATTAGAATTCAATTTAGTTTATTTATCGGTTACAAGATTTGTTCTTAATGTAATTAACTTCTTGATCTATTTCCTCTATCCAAGTATGGTATTAATTTCTTTCTTCATCTTTATTCATGTTATTTAATTTCAAGTTATTATCTTTATTAGCTTAATGTTCAATTAGTGCAAGTTCTCATCTTTATCATGTTAATCATGTTTAGTAGTGCTTTATTATTAGTGGATAATTTATTTAGTTTAGTTTTTATGATAATTAGTGAGAAGCCTTTAGTTGGGGGGGAAAGGGGATAAGGTTCTTGAGTTAGTTTCACCATTGGACGATTACGCTTTCATTTTTACCATTTTAAAGACTAGAATTAATCTCTTAAGGGTTCGGTGGGAATTATTCGGTTAGGGTGACGATTCGACCCGGGTAATTGTAAATTCGACTTAGTGAGAAATTTCTTAGTTGACACCTTGTCTTACATGAGCTCCTTGACTTGAGAAATTAGGCCAAGGGTTGGTTGGGTTAGCTTGGGTTGAAAGACCGTCTTACTCTCTTTCTTGTTGCCTTTCATGGTTTGGATAGTTGGCCCGTCCTATGAGCTAGCGATCGGACCCGACACCCTAAATCCCCCTAACTCCCTTTAATTAGTTATTCGTATTTACTTTCATTTTGATTGTTTATTGCCTTAATTAGTTTAGTTGCTTTTAGATTATTCAAATCTTCAACCTTTGATTAACAAGACTAAACCGACCTAGACCAACACATCAATCTTATCCGTCTCTGTGGATCGACCTCCTTACCCTACTACATTCATTTATTTGGTATTGAGTTTTATATATATTGCTTGATGCGGGGTGGACTACAATTCCACTATTAGTGTAAACCCCCGATCGATAACATAAATTAAACATAAGTAGAAACAGCGGAAATATGAGATTTTTAAAACTTTTTAAGTATAACTAAAAGACAAGTCGGAAGCGGGTTCAAAATACGATAAACATGCAAAAATATAAATAAGTTATACAACAAAGTCCGGGGAAAATATATCCCACGAATAAAAGTAGTGAATAAGTACGACGGGTAAGTCTAACGGCTAATGACTACTACTAGGTCCAAGGTGTCATGCTCGCTAGCCCCACAAATCTTTACCCAACAATATGCATCACAAACATGTCATTCATGAAACATGAATGCCACAGTCAGTGGGGAGCAACTCAGGGTTCTCCCAGCCACAATACATCAAATCGAACATAAACAAACACTATAAACATGTAAGCATATGCGAATGATAAGCAAAGGGATTTTATTGCAACTAACGGCTTGCATCTCACCGTTAGTGTCCAATAGGATCAAGAATGAACATCCAAACATAAAAATAATCCGACTCAGAGGCCAACTTAAGGCATGTCCAAATCACAATTATGAACAAGGCAAACAAGTAATCAAAGGAAACACGTAATCCAAAGAAGCACGATCGATGACTAAACAACGCCATGAAAGACAATTATCCACTAGTTAAACACAACTAAACAGGAAGGTAAACTCCCTACCGAATTAACATGTGGTTGAACCTCCACAACCAAGACTCGACGCCCTAAACCGGAAGGTAAACTCCCAACCGTTTCAACATGTGGATAAACCACCACTTTTAAACTCGATACAACCAAACCGGAAGGTAAACTCCCAACCGATTCCACATGCGGATAAACCTCCACTCTCTAAGACTCGATATAACTAAACCGGAAGGTAAACTCCCAACCGATTTCACATGCCACGTAACGTACACATGCTCATTTGATAACACAACACGAGGTTAAAGTGTAAACAATCCATCTTAACAAGGAATAAATAACATATGATGAAAAAATAAAGAAAAAACAATCGGGGTGTCCCAGCCGGTCCATGTGACCGGCCGCCGGCCAACCGGCTGGACAAACAGGTCAAATGCACAACTCTGAAGCATAGGGTTCTCCTGCCGGGTGACCGGCTGCCGGCCTACCGGCAGGGGCAACCTCAACACAATTTTAAGACAAAAATTTGGAAATGCTCGGCGCCGGCCTGTGGACCGGCTGCCGGTCCACCAGCTGGGACATCCACCAAGCCAATTTTCCAACTCTTTAGTGTCTCCCCAGTCGACCAACCGGCTGCCGGTTCATCGGCCGGGACGACACCTACACATTATAAAAAAGCTTCTACTGGAGTGCTCCCAGCCGGTTAGTGGACTGGCCGCCGGTCCACCGGCTGGAGGCACCTGGTAGTTATTTTTCAGAAAATTGCAAAAACCTATAGAACCATCTTTCTTCTTCACAAACAACACTGGAGCACCCCACGGCGAAGCACTCAGATGAATTAAGCCTTTTTCAATCATATCATCGAGTTGCACTCTCAACTCACGCAACTCGAGATGAGCCATTCGGTATGGAGCCTTTGAAATCGGACTAGAACCCGACACAAGGTCAATAGCAAACTCCACATCACGCTCGGGAGGAATCCCGGGCAACTCTTCGGCGAAGACATCCTCGAATTCACGAACAACGAGTATGATGAAGAAACAAAACACATATATGCTTGGTTGCCTTTCCTTAGCATACTTAGGAATTTGAGTGCGGAAATTAATCGCACACCCTTTTGAACACGAGTCC
>VHZZ01009991.1:23099-34666 GCA_009801015.1 Silene noctiflora | reverse complement strand
TTATTATTATTATTATTATTATTATTATTATTCTTATTCTTATTCTTGTTGTTGTTGTTGTTGTTGTTGCTGTTGTTATTAATGGAGTATTTATTTATTTATTTTATTATTATTATTAGACTTTAAGTTCTCACTAGTTTTTCATTGAACACGTTCTTAATTTAAGACAATCTCATAAGTCATATCCAAGTTAAATACATTTGAAAGTTGTAAGTGATCTTAAAGACCGCCTAATACAATATCGTGCTAACAACATGCGATGGCTATACCTACCGCACTTCTGCACATATACTGATAAACCTTTTTTAGCGTGTCATTTTCAATCCCGTTCATTTAAGTTAAATGTAGAAGATTTCTCTTTGTTCTTTGTTCTTTGTATAAATTTAACTGTACTGTAGTGTTACAATAATGTTATGATTTATCAAACATTTATTGTTATAGTACTCCCTCCGTTGTGGTTTGTTTGTCTTTAATTTTGGCAAAAAAATCAAGGAAGAAGGAGGGAGGGAAATTATTAGATGACAAGATAAATAGGTAAACAAATTACCGGGACGGAGGTGTATTTTTACTTTACTCAAATTGTTGAATATTTAATCGCCTGCAATTATATATGCACGGGCTTAGTTTGTAACAATCTTACTTCTATTAAGAGTTATGCTCTTTCATGGATATCATTTACTCAATTATGGACGTGAATGACCATTATAGCCTTGTCATTTCAACACCCTCATTTTCTATTGGAAAAAATAACAACAATAATCCATACTATGGGTTGTATTCTCCTATTAATCCCAACTTTAATTTAACCCACAATAAACCCGACAATGACCCCTCTCATCTCAGACTACACTCGGTGGAAGGGCTACCTTTCCAACCAATTAAATTGTTATTAAGATTACACATAATCTCCCATTATTAGTCTTTACACCAAACATCAAGACCCTTCATCATTTACTTCCATTCAATCAAAAACCCCCAAAATTCGATCTTACCCACCCAGATTTTGATTTTTTTTCGCGACATTGTTGAGCATTATTGCTTCCACCATTGTTAAACTTACCTTGGAGATGACTATGACACATGTATCTATCCCAATTTCGCCCATTTTTATTTGATTTTCAAATTTTCCCAGATTTTCCATTTGTGATTTCATGTATTTTTCGAAATTTTCCCTAATTTTGGTCATTTTTGACACATAAGAATTTCACCCATTCTTGTCCCAATGAGCCTATTATACAAAAGCTTCCTTATTTTATGTGACACAATTACGATCCTAAGGACCCTCGCCTTTGAGTATTTGGTAAATCTATTTGATTTTCTAGATTCTAGGGTTTTGATTTTGTGAATTGTGTTGATTTTATTGGTTTAGATCTGGTTTATTTGTGTTCTATTGAGTATGATGGTACTACATTTTGGATTTTTAGGTGAGATAGAATGATATGTAGATCATCTGATGTTAGAATGGAGGGGAAATTGAAGTTTTAATAATGGAGGAGGACGAAGAAGAGAGATTGACAAGTGAAAAGCAAGGAAGGACTGAGGGAAAATTGAATGCTTGATAATGGATATCAAAGAAGGATTGGAGAAGAAGACCCTGTTTAAAGAAGAAGAAGAAGAAGGGCCCCAATATGATATTTTAACCCGAAACAACCGGTCAAAAAAACTCCAAGTCTAGTCTGAGATGAGGGTGGTCATTGTTAGGTTTATTGTAGGTTAAATTAAAGTTGAGATTAATATGAGAAGACTATGTATAGTATGGATTATTCTCGTTAAATTTTCCTTTTCTATTTTGCATCATAATCAATAAATCCTCTCAACTTCGTCCAACAAACCATCGGGCTCCTCCACCGTCGCCTCCTATCCCCGCACTGACGATACTACCGGACTCCCTATACGGATGATACTGCCGGAGTAGCCATACCGACGATACTACCGGACCACACGTAGCAATAGTATGAATAGCGATTGAAAATGGAGAAAATAAAGTGTCTACAATCATTTGTCAATGATTAGAGACTAATGATGGTTGTCATAGAAATTTGAATAGCAGAAGTATGAATAGCCGAAAAATAATCTTCACAGTTCACTTTGTATTACCCAAACCAATGATACACGACAATGGATTCCAAAAACAATCTGTTAAGTATTTCTATGAAAATCATCTATTAACAATAATTTCTTCAAACCTTAATTTTATTAATCTAAATTAATCTACTCCCACTAATTTGATATAGCATAGTTGATAATTTTAATAAACTAGAATTATTACCTAATCGACATAAGAAATATCATCCATAATTGAGTAATTTGATTAACGGATTGATTAATTTTGTGAGGAAGCTAAGAGAATTAGAGAGAATTTGTTTATTTTTTTTGAAGGGGTGAAGGTTAAGGTATGGAAAACTAATTACAAAAGTCCATAAAAGAGCAATTCTTGTCCAAGAAAGAGCAACTACGTCTATTAATACAATAACATTTCTTGCATTTTAGTTAATCCACCTCATTGTCCAACCATGTAATCATGTCAGGGTGACATCACCCCACTATCTATTTTCTCAATTCTAAAACAATTAAGTTTATTTTTACACCCACTTTAACAACCAAATTTTATTTAAATATGGAATTAATTAATGTCAATTTTCTCATCAAATTAAATTGCAATTTTTTTTTCATATTTTAATAAAATTTATTCCATCCTTCTTTATTAAAATTAAAATTTTCAAATATTCTACATATCAAAGATGAGTTTTTTAAAAGCTTTGAATTTCATAGTGTCATATTTTTTTGCTAAAGTGCTTAGCCAACTTCCTTTAAGTGAATTCAATTTTTTTAGTATATGATATGAATGTTTGGTATTATATGATATGATAGATCTCTTAGATTAATTAAATAACTTAATTATAAATGACCATAATATTATCTCATTAATTAACTTGAGTCACAAATTACAACATAAAGGGGAGCAGTTGAGTAATTCAATTGGTGAAGATCTCTTGGATTGGCTTTTTTAAGTTTCGTTAGCGTAATTCAGTTTTGGTGGTAATTTTTAGGATTAAATGAGATTTAAGGGTGTTATTATTAAAGATGTACATATAAGGGCGTTATTTGTAAAAAAAACATACATATAAGGGAGTTATTTACAGAAAACACATGTTTTTATAACAGTTGTACCTATTTTATCATATATTGTAACCATATTTATTTGTACCTCATCTCAGCCTATACGTACCCTTTTTTATTACTTTTTGTACCCTTTTTCCATTAATTTATAATTGGACTCCCAATAAATTTATTGAGAGATCGTCTCTTAGGAGACCCTGGTTTGTTAATCAGTTTCGAAATTTGTTATTCATTTAGTTGTTTATTTTTTAATTTTTATATATCATATCATTTTTTAAAATATTTATGTTAGGTAGTTGTATCAATCCAAAATGCAAAAAGATATCAAAAATTTATTCGTATAAGTTAACATATTTTGTATATTATAGTTTTAAAAAAAACCCGTGCAATTTTTGGACGGGATTAACACTAATTTTATTGATATAAAATACAAATTACGAATTACATTTTATATCAACGTTAACGATGACTTACCACTATACAAAATACTCAAAATAGCAATCACGTGTGCCGTGTCATATTGAAACTCATATTTCAATTATTTATTAATTTATTTATCAACCTCACGTCAAGGATATATGAGTCTTTACACAGCTTAACCCATTGAGACTTTTTTTTTTTTTTTTTTTTTTTTTTTGCGGCAGTAAAAGAAAATGTTTACAATCCCAATTTAGCTCTAGCTAAGGTATGGGCAGCCTTATTAAGTTTGCGAGGCAAAAAGGAAAAGCTAACACAATGAAAAGATGGAAATAAGCTTAACAAATCCTGTAAGATTCCCCTAGTCATATGATGAGACTCATCAACCGTGGCAATTTGGAGGAGAAGTTGTAGGCAATCAGAGGAGATATTCAAATGAAGAATGTTATTCATAAAAGCCCACTTTAAGACCTCCCTGGCCCCCAAAGCTTCCGCTTGGAGAGGAGATTCTGCAAGGAAAGAAGAAGCAGAAGAAGAAAAGCAAACTCCATCGGGTGTGTAGGCAACCCAGCCAGCCGCAGCTTGAAAAGATTCCATCCAGCTGGCATCAACTTTGACACGATGTTGATTACAAGAACCTGAGCATCCAACCATAAAGAAGGGTATGTGATTTTTAATGTTACCTCTGATACTATCAAGGGGATTTGCAAGGCGGACCGTGAGCTTGGCAACCCTCAAATCATCAAATTTTTCTGCGTCAATGGCGATACTAGCCACGCTAGCTTGAAGGTTGAAGAAATGATCAATCGAGAAGTCTTTGCTTGAGAAGATGATGTCATTCCGGATACGCCAGATACTTCAAATGACTGAAATGAAGGAGATGGTAAGAGACTTAGAATCCTTACAATTCTCAAAATAAGCAAACCAATTTATAAGCCATTCCTTAATTCCGATATTCTCCGCAGAGGAAGATGAAATACTCAAAGGAGAAGCATACCAGAGACGTTTAACCAAACCGCAATCACGAAATAAATGAGCAAGAGTCTCAACAGCATCCATTGAGACTTGAGACTGTAAAAATCACACTGACGAACTCACAAACAACCGAGAACTTTTTTGTACAGTAAAAAGTAAAAACTCAAATTGTTACTACCCTAAAAAAACATTTAAATATTCAAGTAAACCTACCCAAAACAGATCCTCTAGACAAAAACAAAAAAAAAATATGGGACGTGCTTTTTCACATACGGATTTTACTCTTTCACATACACCTTTTACAATTTTACCCTTGTCATTTTTCCCCCTCGCTTAATTGATTTTTTCATCTCCCTTTACTTCAGCTTCCTTCTGGATTTACCATTGCCATCACTGCGTCACATTTGAAGCAGCCAAGCAGGCAGCTCACTCGTTTTATATGAGATCGGTATTCATTATATTGACGTTGGGAAGAAGGTTAAAAAAAGAGAGAGAATTTGGAACTGGATCACACGCCAAGCATTCCCTAAAAATGTCAGATAAACCACTAAATATATGACTTACGATGAGAAAGCAATAGCTACGAAGTACAACGAAGCACCCCACATTTAACCTCACTCACCCGTCTCGTATAATGTGGAGAATTGATAAATCATAAACCCTAATTGATAACAATCGTTAAAAACTAAACATATTAACTAAAATAAACTCTAATAATTTCAACAAAACATATTAATAATCGTTAAAAACGACTATATTCGTTCACTAATCGGAGAATTTAAATCCATTATTCAAGTGTTTAAATCCATTAGATTCGATTTTAGGGAAAAAAGATACATGTAAAACTTAATTTGAGTAGGTTTAGGAAGATGGGTATTATATGGAAAGTTAATGAAAAAGTGTATGTGAAAGAGTAAAATCCGTATGTGAAAAAGTAATTCCGAAAAATATAGGAGAGCAAAATAACATTTTCCACCCATTTTGTCTATTAAATCTTATTTATATAAATATAGAAACATTTCGTGCAATTCTCTAAAGCCACGTCATCACATCTAATTTTTTATTTTTTTTATTTTTTTAAAAAACATTAAATATGGGACCCACAACAAAGATTAATGATTTAATTAATAAAATTTCGTATATTCCGTATATGTTGATGTTTCGTACGTAAATGACTCCGTTTATAATTTTTTACGCAAATATTAAAAAATAACGATGGTTTGCACGTAAATAACGATTTCTAAATAATTTATATTACAATAAATAAAAACAAATTACACCAATTGATACAAATACAATTCACATATGTACTACAAATTTTTATTACAATAACAATAATGTACAAAAAAAAAGTACACCGAATGATAACAAATCAACGTCGTTACAAAAATTGCATGATTTTACAAAAAAATATTATATTATATAAATTTACTAAAAAAATTAATTACTAACTACAAAATGTTGGCTAGTTCTTAAAAAACAAAATATAAAATTTCTTTTGTAAAAAATAATTTTTAAATCAAGAATATATTCAATCATGCATATAATAGCAATAATTTTAAGAAAATATAAACTCGACTGAAATATTTTATAATAACATAACAGAGATTTAATAAAAAAAACGTTTGTTTTTTTGTAAAAATATAATACCTTTAATTTTTGGGTTTTTCTATGGTGTACTCTTCAGCTATTCACTTTTCTATGATATACCCCTACATTTTCAAAAATACATGATATACCCTTGAACTTTCTCAAATGTAACTTTCGTGACCATTCTGTTAATATTTTCCATTAAGGCATGTTTTTGGTTAATTAACCCCAAATTTAGATATACTAACCCTTCTTCTACCTCTAAAACCCTCCTTCAACTTTATCCTTTATTGCTTACGTGATCCACATAAGCCATTCCTTTACTATTTTCTTTTTATCATTATATATATGACTTTCATTTCATCTTTTTATTATCCTCCAACTATCATTCTTTTTTTTTATTGGTACTAAATTTTACATATATTTCATCAAGTTTTTCTCCATTGACAATGTTTCTCAATTCAATTACATTGATGTTTAAACACCTTGATTTTTATGAATATTAATGTTAATTATCTCTTAATTTGCATGAGAAATCACCCATATTATATCCAGTTTGGGACTAAATCTAAAGCAAAATCAATTTGGGGTAATGTAAAAATCAATCCAGGGTAATGTCACATTTTCATATTAGTGTTTGTTGCTTCACAGCGGTAGACGACGAGCGTCGGCAGTAAGGTTAGTGAGCATGATGGTATGAGTGAAGATGGTGGTGGATTCATAGGGTTTTTGTTGGTGGCCGAATGAATCGACTGGTGGAGTATGTTGTGGTAAAGTGATGGAGGTTGATAATGGAGAGAGCAAAGGTGGAGGCTATGGTGGATGGAGAAGTCATGGATATTGAGGTAGAACTTGTGAAAACGGATGTTTGATAAAGGTTGAATACATGATTAAGGTTAATGAATGTTAATTTCCACTAATTTAACTGCCACCTCATCACTTAACTGACTTTATTGACGGAAGTTCCACTTTGTTCACGGTTAGGAGGTACTAGTAAAGTTTAGGGGTACATCATATTATTTAAAAAAAGATAGGGGTATATGATAGAATACTAAAAAATTAAAGGGTATACCATAGAAAACCCCTTAATTTTTTGATTTTTAAAAAATATCATTCTAATTTTTAATATTCTCTCAGATCTGGACAGATAGCCAATCATCAGCGAGAATTAACTTGGAGCCAAAATTCCGGCAACAATACTACCAGCCGCCATTTCGTTTTCGGAAGGTAGCAATGATAGGCTACCAAGTAATTTCGGCTACCACAAGTCCGTTTCTATGGCCATATTATAATCATATTATTTAGTAGGTTGCAATCGAATCTCCAAATAAATTAATTATGATAATAATTCAGAATTGGAATAATGGGTCAACATCCATTCACAACAGATTCAAATGGGCCTAAACTTTCTCAGAATTAACCCACTATTATAGAGTGGCATTTTCACTATTTTTAACTGTTGTTAAACCATAGTGGATAAGTGGAGTAGTGGCAAAGTGGGATAGGGAAGTTAACTACTGAAATTCAATTAGGTTATTTGCAATATAATAACCTCAGTAGATTGTACAACCCACATAATCAATAAAAAAACAACAACAATCATGGCAAACATCCAAAACATTCCAATCTCCGACATCGTTTCGACTACGGCAAGGACAGAGCAGATCACGGCCAGGGTAGTTCGTTTGTGGTGCAAAAAGTCGAAAACTGATACAACAGAGTTACAAGGGTTGGAACTCATCCTGGTGGACCATAATGTATGAATTTCCATCATCTTTTGTACAAGTTTTTTTTTTTTGCACAATTAAAGTACAAGTTCAACTAACATCTCATAGTTTCCAGAGATTAACTATTCAAGCAACAATTAAGAAGAAATTGATCAAAATTTTCATGGAGTTTCTGAACGAAGGGGACACATACAAAATAAGAAAATTTAGCATATCATTCAACAAAGTGGGACATGACATGACAACCTATCATCCATGGAAAATATAGTTTGAGTACAGTACAAGGGTCGTACCAATTACTATTTCAGACTTACCACTCTCTGTGCACCATTTTTACACATTCAGCGAGTTTTTTTTGGAGCTATGCTTAGCAGACTCTATGTTGGTATGACTCTTATACATTATCTCCTATTTAAATTACAATCAAAATTCATTTGAAATAACACATTTGTCTATACTTACATATGTTATTGATAAACTTGAACATGTTTGCTCAATCAAAGTCTAAAACAATGGGAAGAGGAGGAGGAGGACTATCATCCTAGGAAACAATCAGTAATGGATTTACTATTAATTTAATTTTATCTTTATAAAAATTTCTTCTTCATAAAACTCGAAATTAACATCTTATAACATATTCTTTCAGGAACCAGCAATTGTGTTGTACCCTTTTTGGAGAATATGTCGACCAAATGACTGAAATTGAGGAGCGTTTCAAGACATAATTGAAACCAACTTTGGTTTTGCCATACATCAAGAGATCTGTCTATGAAGGTAAAAATAATCTAAAATTTATGCAAATTTAAGATAAATACACTTAAATTTTATGACATCTCATGAACAATATGTAGGGGAATTGAGCATAACAACAACATGGGGATCAACTAAAATTGTAGTCAATCATGACATGAATGAAATGCATGAATTCTATAACAGGTAATTATTTCACACATACTGTTTTACCATTAAGTTTTTCAAGTAACATGCATGAACATTATTTGGTTTGCTATAAATAAATAATTTAGTTGCTAGGTTTCAATTTTTGGTGACATATTAGCAGCCCAAAATAAGAGGCCAGCAGAAAAAGTTATGAGTGCAAAAAAAAAATACAGTCTAAAGTTTAATCACAGTCCAATTAAAATACAGACCAACATTAAATTACATAATCTGAAATTTCTTTGGAAAAAATATTTTTTCTAAAAGTGAACGGATCCTTACCAATTTCGCAGCTCAAGTGGAGTAGAATTTGTTGGCCGTTCCAGGAGACGCAACTCACCATCTGTAACACCCCCTTCTTGCCCGGCCAAGACAATGAAAGAATGTTACCATCTCGGTTTCCCGAGGCGGTGAATCGGAGTTGCAATTAAGAAACAATTAATATAATTAAGCTGTTTAAATACAACTCAACTAACTATGTCGTCTACTCGACTCGACTCCAAGTCTGAGGCTCGACCCCTCTCCCACGTGACACCAAATCAACCTGTACATAACCTGCTCCTCATATGATCGGAAATATCATATAGATCGACACAGGTCATCCCAAAAATAGGTGACAATTTACACATAGCCACAAACGGTTAGTTTCAATAATATAAACATATAAGACACGACATATGAAATATGATTATGCAACACAACAATGAAATGCATACAACACGATCTCCAACCACACCACTCCGTGGCCAACACCGATACCAGGGACACACCCACGGGACCCACAACCCGATGACGGCACTGCAGCACCGCCCACCAAAGCAGCCGGATCACAGCCCGTACAAAGGTACTCCGGACACACTGGTGGTACCAGGCCCGAGAGCGACTCAGATCCCCTGCTAGACGACGTGACTCAACCTCACATGTCCCTCCATAACTCAAGCCATTAATGTGCACATCTCCCTCGGAGTGGGAAGCTCCGAGAGGGGACCCGAGCGTGAGACAGTCTCTCAACCGCCTCACGTCTCCATAAGAACGAGTAACACCACCGTAATATCGCCAACAACCTCCACAAACACATATAACACAATATGCATGACAAACACAATAAATGCAAGATACCACACAATATGTCAATTACCGACTCATCATGATACGCGGTCCCAATTACAAAACGAATATCAATTCCTGAATATCACCAACGACATGATATAATAATGCATTTCTAATAGCATATGAATTTACGATAAACATGTTATAATGCAATGACACTCAATAACAACTCACATGACCATCAAATTATATGAAACCGAGTAGGATTAACCTACCTTTTTGCAATCCCGCTAAACAATAAAACAACCAAATACAAATGTGCTCCTCCATAAAGTCGGCACCTAATTACGATCATTAAATATATAATTACTAACTAATATAATTAAATTAAATACGTAAACAATTAATTAAATCCCGTCTTAAAACACTACCTAAAACCCGCGAACACACCCAAATACACACGGTTAAACCATGTTTTGCAACCCCCTTTTACGCGCCCAAAACCGCCTCATAGACCACCCAAGACCACGACCAACGCCGCCACCATGCACCACCATGTACCACCTTCACCCCAGTCAACCACCGCCCTCGACGACCGCCTCAAACCACCCTCAAACAGCCCAACCAACGACAACAACCAGCAGCCCAACAACAATGTATATACACTCGACTTACACACTCCAAACTCAACCAAAACCCCGCCCCAAACCACCACCACGGACCACCACTGCCCCCACCTGGTCACGGTGGTCACCACCACTGCCCAATACCACCACACCTCTTCACGAGCCCACAAACACGACCACAACAACAACAACGATAAACAACAACAACGATAAACGCAACAAACAACAACAACAACCCGACAACCCTCTTTTTGAAACCCGTTTTATACACCTTGCCGCTATCCAAACCACAACCCATGATCACCACTTCACTCTCCACTCCACTAGGGGTGTAAACGAGCCGAGCTGAGCTCGAGCTCAAGTGGGCTCGGGCTCGGCTCGAATTTTTTAGCTCGAGTTCGAACTCGAGCTCGTTTTATCATTATATATTTTCACCGTCACCTTTTAAATCTAAATAAATATAAATATTATTGAAAAACAACTAAATTATAAAATAATAAAAAATATTATATCATAATATACTTATATAAATGTCCAAATAACATACAATTTCAAATAAAAATAATACTAAAATATAGAGATTATACAAAAAAAATTATAAACGAGCCCAAACGAACTTCCGAGCTGAGCCTTGCTGAACTCGGGCTCGGCTCGAGCTCGAGCTCGAGCTCATTTTGACCGAGCACGAGCCGAGCTTTGACCGAGCCGATTCCGAGGGCTCAACGAGCCGGCTCATATCATTGACAACCCTACACTCCACCCTTGACAAAACCCACCCTTAGACGCCCTAGGTCAGGCCACAAACGAGGGTCAAAACCCCGGCCCAAAACCGGTACACACAATAACAAAACGACCATTTTATACTCGGTCAAACTCGAGTTTGGGTGGTCAACGGTGGTCAAATGGGTGGTTAATGACGGTTCAAGGTGGGTCAAGGTCGAGGCGGGTCAACTGTTTAATTTAATTAATATATAAGCTAGTATAAGACGGTCTTACCTCAAGATCTTGAGACGGAGGGACAAAAAGCTCCCTTCTTCTAATCTCCCTCTTCTCTCTTTTTCTCTCTTCCTCTCTTCTCATTTGTGTGGTGGATTTGTGATGTGGTGAATGGATAAGGTAAGGTGGA